>CAEFZX010004595.1:0-101593 GCA_903066825.1 Alfaro cultratus | reverse complement strand
AACTGTTCATTAATGAGCTGCCATTGGACATAACTGTTACTCTTCTTTTGCATGTGTTTTTTCCTCTCTCCTTCTTCTTCTGATTAACTTCTAGTGACAGAAAGAGGTTAGTAGTGTCCTATCTGTGTGCGTGCGTGCGTGCGTGCGTGCGTGCGTGTGTCTTTCTCTGTAAGGGGCTGGTGTTTTAGAGTGGGTGTGTATGCGTGTACATGGGGGTTACACACAGTCAGTAAGGGACTGTTGTAAGAAGAAGACAAAATGACCCAAATAAGGAGGTTTAATGCATTAATGGAGCAGTGGAGGGTTGATGCAGGGGCACTGGGAGGAGGATTAGGCTAAACTAATGTGGTGTTTTTAATATATTATAAGTGCACATCAGCGTAACATATGCTCACGATTTAAGCCTGTTTGGAGGGAGAAAAAAGCTTCAGTGACCATCTTTTTGGTGTTGTACTGCATAATTGTTATGTAAATGTACGTCATGTTGTGTGCGTTGTACGCCTTTTATCACCCGATCAACAGACGAAGAAAAGCTAAGACCACTAGGCGTGGAGGCAAAGGGAGAAGCAGAGAGAAAGCACGCCCTTGTCGCACCGATGCAGCCAAAGATACTCAGGTAGTGTGTGTGTGTGTGTGGGTGTGTGTGTGTGTGTGTGTGTTTGTGTAGTGAGGGGAAAAGACACAGCCTCCAAAGCTATTTATAGCTACGGATGGATGACAAATTAAAGAGAAAGATCTGATCCCCTCGACCCTTCCGGAAAAAGGATGCGGATGCAGTGCCTCTGTTGTTTTGTGAAGAACATTTAGCTACACAAGGTTGCGGTACACTTTTATAACTATTGCTGCATCAAGTCAAATCTGCCTTTGTTCACAGAGCACATCTTGTGATGCGTTCATGAAACCCCAAAAGCTCAGAGGAAGAAACAGTAAAACCAGTGCAGATTATAAAGAGAAAGATCATTAAGTAAAAATAAATGATGTAAACACAGAAGGAAGGCCACGTGTAAAACATAAAAAGTAATCCAAATACAACACATTAGTTCTGGTAAAAGTTTTGAAAATAGTAGTTTAAATTTAATCCAGTGGAACAATTTTACAATAGGAGTGACATCCAAAGTGATTTTAAATCAAGAAAACATGGCTACTCCTTATCAGCACAGATTTGTCCATCTCCATTTAGATGAGCTGATCAACACCTCCATCTACAGAGCCCTATGAGTCCATGAAGAGTTTATGTATGAACCATGTCAAGTGAAGCACTATGGTGAAAGCTGTAATGCTCCAAATCTGTTGGGCTTCCATACAGGACAAGTTATTAAAAGATGAAACAAAAAAAAAGTTTTGTTTGTACATGAGATAAACAACACAGTCAGGTTTTGGACAGTACCAAGGATAGTTCTCCAATATTAAAATAACATCTGAATCTTTATTGACTCAATAATGGCTGTCTTAATTTGGCTGTCTTAACAGTGAGCAAAAAGGTCAGTGTCTGTTTATACATTGTGAGTATTGATCAGGTTTTATTTTTACATAAACATTCCAATCTATTGCTGAAACGACATGAAAGATTCACACATTTTCAAATTAAACACAAAATATATCTGAAAAAGTTTTAATTACTCTTCTTTAAGAAAAGGTTAAAAACTGCTTTAGAATATTGAAATCATTTAGGGTTCTGACTTTAATTTGTAAAATCGTGAGCGAGATTAAGCAGCAAGGTTTCTTAATTCCATCTTTACTTTTGTTTGTGTGATCCTTGTTTTCTTTTCAAAGATCTATATTTTAGCAGGTGCATGTTTGTTTTATTTGTAACTCGGCTGTTTGTTGCATTACAGTCAGTAATGAGGATTTCCCACAAGAAGGACACCGTCACCAATTACAACATGCCACGTTCGGTCAACGTCCGCACCGTGTTCTCATTTGTGCCTCCACCCTGTAAGTCACCATGCGGCAAAACCTTTATGTTTATACCTACAAATGTATGTAAGTACTCCTTTACACTATGCTTAGATGCTTACTTGTTTGTTTCCCGGGATTAATTTGCCGACACACACAAATGAAGTCACTTAAAAAAGCAGATGGATCAAATTTAGATTGAACACAGAGGTTGTTTAGGTGAGCGGGGCCCGAGGGGAACCTCCTGCTGTCCACATAACTCATCATCCAGCTGCACAAATGACTAATGGTGCTCTGAGAGTGTTTTTGTGAAGCTGCAACACATGTCCAAATATGCAACCCTGTGGAGTAAAAGCACAGAGGTGAACACTGATAAGTTTGCAGCACATTTTGAGGCATTGTGTGGCTGCAGTGCAGTTTTATAGTCAGCCAGGTGTCTGTTGTTCTGTCCAGGAGGTGGTCCGCCAGGGCTGTCAGTCACTGGACTTCCTTTTGGGTCTTGGAGTGAAAGAGATAAAAATATATATATATAAAAATCCAGAAGGACTTCCTGGCAAAAAGCGTACAGCTGCGGATATAACATTTTTTTCCCCCTTCAAAGGCTCCAAAATAGAAACACTGCAGCTTAGACCCCACTGTTACCCCTCATCCTGTGAGCCCCATATCGTGCAGCAAAGCCATGCCAGGGCTGGTAATGCAACCAAAATATCAAACATCCTGCTGACTGCAGCTTTGAACAGAAAACACTATAGCTTTGAAGTGTATATTCGAAGTCTTTTTTTTGTTTCTCTGCGTAGGCTACTCATGTTCTTTAAGTCGCCGGCCCAGCCTCCTCGCAAATGTCTAACATGATAAAAATAGTCTGTGCAAAAAAAAAAAATAATAAAAAAAAAAGAGCAAAGTGCTTGGTGTGCATATTGTAGCACGAGAAATGTGCTGAGCAGACTGGCTGTGGGAAACAGCGCAGAGGAAAAGACTGAGCCGTTTTGTTTTCTTTTCCGTTTTTGTTTTTCATTGAGGTCACATCAGGTGCCAAATGCATTACATAGGTGCAGATTGTGCTGTAGAAATGTGTCGCTACAGAGTTACACCTGAAGCTGAACCTGTGTCACTCACATGTGGAGCACAGGACTCTTCAGCTGGTTAGTAGGTCACTACAGTCAGGAAAGTTGCAGAGCTTAACCAGAGCTAAGCTCGTGTTTTTTTTTTATGCGTATGCTGCAACATGAGCAAATGTGCTATGACAAGACCCACTTTAGTGCTGATCTGTGATCTGTCTACTTTTGCTCCAAGTATAGAACTGAGCAGAAGAATATTGCCAAATTAACTCAAATTATTTGAAATCCTTAATGAATAGCACACAACATAATAAAACAACTTCCAACATTTGGGTTGGGAGACACAGACTTAAATTTTTATCACAATATTTTGTGGTACTATTGTGATGACAGTAAAAGTGACAATAAAAACTATTGCTCCTTTTCAAAATACTGCTCTAAAAAAGAAATGTTATTTGCATCATTAACCTGAAAACAGTAACTGCATTTAATCATATTTTCAAATGTATTGATATCTATTGATGCTTTCATTGGACAAAGAGTGGAAAAAACAAACAAAAAAAAAAACTATCCTAACAGTACGAACTGCTTTGGTAGCTTTTAAACATCCTTCATCAGAATTTATCATGACAGTGATAAATCAAAATTGTTGTCATGATAAGAAATGTATCGCAAAAAATAATTAACAATGCAATAAATGCCTAGCCCCACTTCAAACAGGACCAAACAAAGTATCAGCAACCATCTGCTGTGACTAGCTGCAGGTTAGAGAAGAGACATACAGTACTGTTCCAAGAACACGCCTCATGCTAAAGGAGAAAGTACAGAAAGTTAATGGCAGCAATACCTCGGAGAGAAGCATCGCTAAATAGGTAAACACTGAGCCAGAAACACTGTCTGCAGGATGAAAAGGAGAATGCATATTAATATAAATGTTCTTCAAGCAATCACTTCATGAGCTTTGTACAGGAAAACAGTGAGATTGAACGGGGGTGTCACTTAAAAACAGAAGTAATCTGTTAATTAACAAATTAACAGATGGAAAAAATTATGTTCCACCATTCCAGTGTTTACTTTGACAAAGGAAAAACAGCAGCGGATCTGAGTAACCGAATGCTATATACTGCCCTTTTAATCTCTTTTTTTATTTTGATACTGAGGGATGTGTGTCCAGGTACTGACTTCCAGAAATTGATATGTGCTGCATACATGCAAGGTCCTTGAAAATGCTTGAATTTTAATTAGGTGATTTCAAGGCTTGGAAAGTGCTTGATTTCTGTATAAAGTCCTTGAAAATTCTTTACATTTAAACTGCACAGTTTTGATCTGTGTAACTGAAATATAGGTTGCCTTACATTTTATACTGTAAATAAAGTTATCAAAATTCTGGGATTTTTAATTTTTTTTGTGTGCTAAATTAGTGTTTTGTTCCTGGATCAGTAAGGGGTATTTGGTGTTTCAAAACATAAAATGTCTCTCATGTTTTGAATGAGACATTTCAAAACATTAAATACCATTATATTTTAGTTTACCTTGTCCATGCCATATAGAATACTTTAACAAAACATTATTAACAGCAATAAATGGTATCAAAAAATAGTATATTGAACAGTCTACTTTTGTTCATTTGAAGTGTTTTAAGTCCAAAGTGTGTTGCTGGAAAAGTTTGAAAAGTGTACGAATCTTCTACACACCTATCTTTGCACTGGGAATTTGAGTGGTCACATTACATTGTATTCCTTAGTTCTTACATTTGCAATCGGAAATGCAGGAATTTAGATTTTTTTTAGACCTTAGAAATTCTTCGTCCAGTTATCAAAAACTTACAGCTGTAAAAGGAAGACAGGATACCCTTGCAAGAGTTTAAGAGTGTGTGGCACCACAATCTTTGCTGTAGCCACATATTCTTCTGCTCTGGAAAGCAGTCACCGTTGGTCTACACAGTGAAATATCAGCACCATCTAAGAGTCTGCAGCCTCCCCCTCTGTGAAACATTAGCATGAGACAGAGAGCCACGCAAATACAGTCTACTTCCATTAGCCCTTAGCCATTAGCTCTCTCATATGCTGCCAAGCATAAAAGTACAGTTCTTATCAAACACTCACTGCAGGTAGAAGCAATTACTCACTCACGCTAACTTTGCCTGCATCTGCGTGAACAGGCTGGTGCTCAATGTAAATGCACATTTATGTCTGTGTGCTATTGTAAGAGGCACTCACTGCTTGTTGTTTTTTTTCTCTGAACTTTTTAATCAATCTTATATGTATTCATGAGGTGTTTCAAGTGGTGACCTCATCTTGTGCTGAGTTGTCTCAGGTGCATGTTCTAGATGAATCACACTGTCTTTTGGTTAGCTTTCTTTAAAGGAATCGCCCAAAGGCCTTCAGCGCTACACCTTTAGCTTTGTTGTCTACTACTTAGAAGTTTGCGAGCATTTTTTTTTTTAGCTTTGTTCTTCCAACGTGTTTCCATATGTCTGAGATCTCGTACGCTTGCTCTCTTCGACTGTACGACTCGTCTGTTTTAAAAGAAAACGTTTTCTACTTTTCCTCTCACATGAAGGGTTAGCTTGGTCCTCGGGGCGGCGTGCAGAATTTGTGCAATGGCTCATATAATTATTCCTTCTGTTTCAAGTACTTAATTGTGTTTTATCTCGAAAAGCTGCACCAAGCCATTCTCACGTTAGGGGTCATTATTGGAGGGTGGGGGGGGTGGGGAGGAGGATAGTACCAGATGTTAATGTGCCTGGGCTTATTCTTGATTCTCGTGTATGCATGCTGTTGTTCAGTGCAAGTTGAATATGTAATTTGGAGCTGATTGTTTTGCTAGCTCTCGTAAAATGTGAGCAGTATCACAAGTTGGACAATTAACTGTGAAGTGAGCGTTCTGTGCAGCTGATGGTTAGGATCTGCCACTTTTGTTGATGTTAAGTTTGGAGGCAACTCTAAACTCCCTCCCTCTGGAGCTTGTATGCACTGCATTACTTTTGGTCTGGTATGACTTGTGCAATTTAATAATACTTCATTAATCCCAGAGGGAGACCGTATGTTGTAGCAACTCATGTTATATAATTGTCTTCAAAGAGTTGTAGATGCCGTTGACTGTGGGCAGGATTATGTCCTGCAGCAGTCTGTGGTACGGTGGTTATGAATAAGCCTCTGACTGAAGGCTCTGTTGTAATTTTTTAAGTCACATTTCAATTAATTAAGGACCAAAACTCAAAGGAGAAAAAAGGGGGCTTTTATATACTTCATGTGTCCAAAAAGACAAATAAATTTGTCTTGCCTTTTGTTTGCTAAATCTAATGTTAACACATTTAGAAACGCTTAAATACACCATATAATGTGAATGTAATTTATAGACTGATATTCAATGGATATTTGCTGTTTTAAACAGACAAACAAAATAGCGAGTTCTTGTTTACTCCCTTGTGTCTTTTTTTAAACTATGTTGGTTAAGGTTGCAAAATTCCAGGAACTCTCAAAGTTCAACACTTGAATTTTACGTCTGCGTCCCAATTTACAAACCAGAGGCTGAAGTTTAAAAAAGCTACAATAATTTTGAGGCAGTTTGTCTAAAACTTGCATTATTTTATCATTTGCTTCCATAGATACGTCAGACTTGGTAATGATAAAATACTTAGTTTTTTTTTAAGTCTGTGAACCAGCATGATGTCATGTGCCTGACTTGATACACATTATTTACATATTTTTGTTTTCCTTTCAGCTTCACTTTTCCAGTTTTACCAATCTGAGTCCCCCACTAACACACTGAGCAGGTGAGTTTATTATTTTTGACGTGTTTTTGTTTTCTCAGAACGTACACTGATTGTGTAGACTGTAGATGAAACAGGAACAGTGCCAGAAAATGATTTCATTGATTGGGAGATTTGACCTAGGTGAAAGAAGCAATTAAAATAAGTGCAAAAAAAATAAAAAATACTTTCCTTAGTTTGACTTCTGAAACAGTCAAAGTGTCTTTTTTTAGAACTAAAGAATGAGAAATTAGTGCTCTCTCACTTTCTAGCTTGATGGTATTTTTCAGTGTATGCTGTTGCTCATCTTACAACTAACACAAATTGCCAAATAAGGTAGAAATCTGATTAAAAGCTTGTTTATGCCTAAAGCCTCCTGTTTATCAGTATCCAGAACATCGCTCACTGTGCTCCTCTGATCTATGTCATAAACTGTCTGCAGACTCCCACACTTTGACTCTTAATTTATACAACTAAGATCACATTGGAGCCACGTTGTACCCCAAACTCCCTCTTTTTTTTTTTTTTCTCGATACGGACACAAAGTCAGTCCCTCTCCAGTTTTGTTTGATGGTAGGTTTGTTTCTTTTGGATGTTGACGCGTCCAGCTTGTCTCAATCTCTACATGTTTGTCTGTCTCTAAAGCTTCCTGTCTCTTTCTTTCCTAAATCCCTTTTCTTTTCCTATCTCCTAATTTGCCGTATCTGACGTGTTCCTGAATTCACTCTGGACTTCGTCCTGAAAATGTTTTTCTTCTCACATCTGAGTCCAGTTGCCAAATCCTCACATCCTCCAGGGACTTACTGTTCCTATGAACTCTGCCAGGCATCTCCTCTGTGCCTTCATGAATCACTTCCTTTGCCCCCCTCCCTCTTTTTATTATTATTTTTTTATTTTTAGACACATATGTACATCATTTACACCAATAGTTTCTGCCTTACTTTAACTGACCAGTCTTCTACTTCAGGTTATAAGGAACTTCAGTTATTTCTGGCATGACCTGACATGTTTAACGCAAGGAAAAGTGCTGATCTGCCTCACAAATGTATTTTTAATACATTTGC
Organism: Alfaro cultratus; assembly: GCA_903066825.1. Lineage (NCBI taxonomy): Eukaryota > Metazoa > Chordata > Actinopteri > Cyprinodontiformes > Poeciliidae > Alfaro > Alfaro cultratus. The sequence continues at coordinate 93,821 of CAEFZX010004595.1, read as the reverse complement.
ATTCTTGCAATGTTTCAGAAAAGACTATGTTACCTCTACTTTATACTATTATGCTATCTGCATGATCAGTTTTGTCTTTCATATTTTAAAAGAGGTAGTTTTTTATTTCAATTTCTGATCTGTTCCAGATTTTTCTCCTGCTCATTTTGCATTGTTTGCTCAAGGTCTACCATAGATTAGTATTCTAATTTACTTGTAAGCCTCTCAAAGAAATCACTTTGAAACAAACACAGAATAATTTAGAATATTTAATTCAATGCCAAGGTATTTAAGATTAAAAAAATAGTTACCTGAAACATTCAGCCTGGATTTTATTGTGCAATAACTTTTGTTACATTTTGGTAAGTTACAGACAAAAACTGAATTGAGATTCAGAAAGATAAAGCAAAGTCTTCTTTAATACTGGGTATTAAAGAAGAGAAACAATACATGGTTTTCAAAATTCTTTTGCAAATGAAGTCCAAATAGGTGTGGCGAGCAATTGTATTCAGAACAGAAAAGAAGAATACTACACGCACCTTGGATGTTAGCGTTTTATTTTTCTCCAACGAGGCTAAAATGAGCTACAATTCTCATAAGTTCTTCAACGTCACTGTTTCTATTACCACTGACAATGTCTTATTTTTTAGTGCAGAATTTATTTTTTGATATCAATGTAAGCTGTTGCCGTTTTAACTGTTACATATTAGTCCTGCTGCTTTGGTCTCAAGTCTCCTGATAAGTGAAGTTTGTGTTTTTAATTCGGCATAATGTGAAAAAGTTCTAGGAGTATAGATAGTTTTTGCAAGAACTTGCAATAATATACCTTAAATAGGGCATTAAATATCAGAATGTTTTTACTTTACTGCAACATTAAGTCCAGATTTCATTTTATCCCCCGTCAGTTTTTGCTGTGAGCCACATGCCCCGTCTAGATCCCTCTTTGCTTCATTCAACATATTCCATTCATGAACAACCCTTTATCTGCTAATGCCTGAAATAATAAAAAATACATTTTAGGTGTCTTGGACTGTTAGATTTTTATTTTTTTATTTTTTTTTTGGCACACCGCGGTTTGGACTCATACTGCTGGATGAGCTTCATACAATTTCACTTCATCCTCAGCGCTCTCGGAAGTTTTCTGGTGGAAGCGCTGAGCGTCCAAGCCATGTGGAGGGCAGAGGATCTAGCAGTATCCGTAATATGCCCTCCATCCATTCTCCACGGGTTGGCCAGCGCACACTGAGCCTTGACAATGAGCCAGTCACTTCAAACACTTGGAAAACACAGCAGCACATTTGGAGAAGTGCTTTGATCATAATGCGGAGTTGTGCTCTATTTTCTTTTCAGCCGATTCACTGGCAAATTTGTTTGCTCACACTGTTTGCATCATAGCAATGGTCTGGAACACTGCATAAAGCAAATGACATAAATAGGCCTGTCGCGATAAACAATAAATTAATTAATCGCACAATAAATTAAAACTATCGACCTCATTTTAATTATTGGCTTTATCATTTCTTCCGGCCTTTTTCTCTTTTTATTGATGACACTGAATGAAAAAAGGCTCAACTCCGGTGCTCTCCACTGACCCTCCCTTCCTCATTTCCTTAGTGTGATGCCCAGCGCACACGACACGATTGTTTGCCTATTTTCAAAACCCGAGAGACCACAAACTAGCCGACAGAAATCCTAGGTATAACAGTTTGATCGGGTTCGATCGTGCCATGTGGTGTCCAACAATAGCCACAAAATAATGGCTGCTAGTCCAGTTAACTAATTTTGAAACCAGGCATTAATCAATGCTTTACTACAACCTACCTGCAATGCATGTGGCTAGTGTCAGTCCTGACTGAATGAAAATTATAACCTATTTATGCCATGGTAACAAAGAACAGCTGAAAAGTTACCAGGTTTATCAAGTGCGGTAGCAATTTCTCTCCAACTCCTCCTCTTGTTATTTCTATATTCTTTGCACAAAATGTTGAATAAACATTAATGTTGTTTCCACATATCATCTCCAATGTCCGCTGGACTTTGGGTTGGGCCGTGTCAGCTGTTTGGGATTCCGCTCCGTAATTTCCCCTCAGAAAGCACAGAGGGGAATCTGCGCTTTCTGATTGGCTACCGGTCGCATTCAAGGGCTGCGTTAACCTCCCAGTCGAGAAAAACCCCTGATTTAGATCGGAGCGGCAACGACGATCTACCGTAACTCACCACACACTGCAGGATGAGCGATAATCTTAGAACGCCCAACGTTCTAAGATTATCGTAAGGGGAAAATTGGGGCAAAAAATTGTGTAGTGTGAACTATTGCATCATTTAAATCTAATGATTACTGAACAGCAATCCAGTATACAGACTTCATAATCTGCACTTTTTTGGTTGAATGCAGTATTTATTTCCACTTTGGCTTTATGTTGTTTAGTTTTTATTCAACTACATTTTTTGTTAATGGAGACTGAGAATCCACTTTATTTTTGTGTTTGATTGTTTTGTTTATTTTGTTCATCGGTTCCAGTGTTAAGTGTTCTTTTGAAAATAAAGTATATCTGTCTTTGGCAGGAAATCGCATGCATTGTAACGTCACTTCCATTAAATCAGTGTAAAAGGATCTTCAAATAATATTATCGCTTATCGCAATAATTTTTGAAACAGCTAATCACTCAGCAAAATTTGTTATTGTGACAGACCTAGACATAAGGAGTACCTTGTGTCAACAGCTAGTGGCAGATGTTGAACCGTTTGCAGAGCAATGATGGTGAAGGGAATGTCTAGGTAAAGTTATTTGTTTAAAAAAATGTCTTTCATTTTCTGTTTCAGCGACAATGTTGGGAACATCCAGGAGCCCTCGACTTCCCTGTATCCATGTTTTGCCGGTAAGCGACGCATGTATCCTGGAGATACGATTACCATGTGGGGAACCTTAGCATAAAGTTAGGCCCAAAATTATTCATATTTGGCAGACTGAAAATGGTTCTTTTTCAACTGAGACATTTCTTTCTGTTAGAAAATGTGAGAGGAGTATGAAAAAAGAAAACAATTTATCTGTTTTATTTACATCTCCAGCATTTCCAGGTTCTTCAGATTCATAAACTTGGATACAATTCTTTGTTCCAACAGGATAAAACCACATAATACTGGTTTTGGAATAGAAAAAGTACCGTAAGTTGATTTCAGGCTTTTGGAAAGCCCTGACATCAGTTGTGTTGAAAATTTGTGGGCTGTGCTTTGAAACAAAATAAAATAAAACAAAACTCTGCCAATTCTATTCAGAAGAGAACAGAATTGAGTCAGAATTATGCCTGAAACTTGTTACTGGCTACAAAAAGCAAATTGTCACCTTCCTAAAACAATGGCCTAAGTATTTTTTTTTTGCCAAAGGTGTTTTTTTTGTTGTTTTTTTTGTTTATGCATAAAACATCTTTCTCAAAGATTTTAATATTTTTTGTCAGAGCGGATGTATTGATTTGACTTTGTGTGGATTAGAGAAAACTGACAATAAAACCTTTTTTATTATTATTATTTCGATGTTAATCATCCCACCCCCAAAAAGAGCATTTCCATTACATCGCTAAAAGCTTAACATAAATATGACAGTCATACCAACAGTTTTTATAAACTTATGTTTATTAATATGCTTCTATGCATTCTCTGTTTTATCTGTCTCAGGTAGAAACATTTGCTTATGCTTATGAAAATGTCTGATTTAGAGTTTAGGGTCTAAAGGCAAATTTGGCACCGCTGAAAGTTTCATTGATTCCTGCCCTACATATTCTCTCTAAACTTTTTTTTCTCTTTTGAAAAACTTTCTGTTTGAAGATGCCTCCATAGCAAAAGAAAGGGAAATAACAACTAGAGGGACTTACAAAAATACATCATTTACATCTTTAAGTAGAACTGATGCAGCTGCGTGCTGCTTCTGTTTATCGTCCCTCCCTGGTATTCTGTCTGTTTTTGTTTTTTTTATCTCTCCTGTTTCATCTTTAATCCCAGGGAACATGTCCACAGACTTTGCAGCGGTTGATAGTGCCAAAGCCTGGGAGTGCTACATAAAGCAGCAGCGCAGCAGAGACAGAGACAGAGAGTACGGCCATGACAAAAACAGGCGGCGATGCAGTGACAGAGACAAACAGAGGTCTTCCTTGTCACGCCACAGGTGGGTCTCAAGGAATTCTCATAAACCAGTTCTCTGTATGTTTGGAGAGATTATGTCTAAAATCCCTTTCTTTTGTGTCGCGTGATGATAGTACAGAGTGCCCTCTCCTCTTCCTATTCTTCCCCTTCTCCATTCATGGATGCTTCTAACAAAAGATGAATGTGAATCTGCTGAGCAGCTGTGGGATCTGGATAAGGCAACATCCATCAGGAATCTATTTCTGATGGACCAGTTATGCAATTTACCTGGCAAAGATCTATTGCCTGTCTGCCTCTTTCTCTTTTGCACATAAAGTATTCAGATGTACTCCGGTCAGTCGTAACATAGTGTCCAGATAAGGTGATTAACCCAACCTGCACCCATCCGTGCGTTGCCAACTCTGACTATTCTGAGAGCTGATTTATAAGAAAAAAACAACAACACACACACTCAAATTGCCTGTCAGTGTTATGACCGATCTGTGTATGTTTACAGGAAGATAACATTTCTCCAGACGAGATTTCAATATTTACAGGGAACTAAACAAGAAAAGGAACAACTATTGCACTTAAGATTTCATTTATGTTGGCATCAGAAAAGTTTAAATTTTTCAGCTTGACTGCAGAGCAGCAGACTAAAGGTCTCTCTGTGTTGCTCAGTTCAAAGCGTGAAGCCCAATCAAGTGCAGAAATAATTTATATAAACCGAGCCAAATTGTTTCCATGCAGCATAACTAAGGGGATTTTTATTCCAGCTATTCAATTGATTACTGAAATATAAACCCTGGGAGAGTCGTGGAAAAATATACAACTATTGTGGGGGGAGAAAAGAAAAAATAGCCCCGTATTGCAAAAGAGCTGCAAGTCCTGATGACTATTACAAGGCGAGGGGAAATGAGTGCCAACATATGCAAAACATTTGCTGCGAAATGAGGTAATAAACAGACGTAAAAACTGATTTTAGCCAAGATACAATTGCATGTACGCTCTGTTGGATGGAGTTCGGCCTTTTCCTCTCTGAGGGTCAGAGATGAGAGGAGTTTGTCTAATTTCACATTTTCCTCCTCATTCATCGCTCAAGTGACAAAAGGCACACTATGTGTCTAGTAAGGCGACAGTATAATATGAGGCACGTAATCTCTGAAAGAATCAAACTCCTCCACCTCCTCCTGTAGCTAATATTGCCATCTGAAGAAATGCACCACTCCCAGTCAAGAACAACCAATCAGGACCAGGAGGAGGGCCTTATCGCTGTCAATCACACTCTGGTGCAGAAACTTACAGCTCCAGGAAACCACTTATCCACTGTCATTTGATGCCTTGCCAACTAGCCTGATCATTCATGATGGCTCTGCTGAGGGGGAGAGGGATGAGAGTGCGAGCAGCGGGAACGCAAGCTTGATTGTCAGTTCTGATACCCTCCTCTTGGCTCTGATTGGTCGTTTCTGTCCAAGATGTGTCTTTCTGGGGTTAGCATTGGGAGAAAGAAGAGGTAATTGATGTTTTCACAGATTATCTGTCTCACATCATACTATCATGACATAGTGACAGTTTTAATGAATATGTGGGAAAAAAAATCTTATAATTCATTCAATGGTTTTGAATGTGTGAAATTTCTGAAGTGGAAAGAAAATGACACATGGGTTTATTTTTCTTTTAAGTAAACTTCTAAAAACTGCGGATTTCAGGTTTATGCCAATACCCAAACTTTCGAACATCTTATTGCGCTTTGAGAACCCTCTTACAAAATTGAAAAGTTGCTGGTATAAGCTGGGTGGCTGACTGACTTCAGTGTAGCTTCGAAGCAGCTCTGGAAAGCCACAGCTCTTGTCAGATGAACTTTCTTTACTTCATGCAAAATTGAGTTAGAAAACTAAACACTAAACATCATCACGAGCACTCCATGATAAGATCATGCAGTGGGGAATGGAATAGATTGAGCTGCAACAGACTTTAGGCAAAGACACAACGAAAAGGTTTGAAATATATTCTATGTTAGAACGGCCCAATCAAAGTCCAGAAACATTATTTTCTGGATTTGCAAACCAGCTAGAGACCATGCCCAAGTGTTTACACTTAAGTACTTGTCTGTCTTAATCAATTGCATAAAATTTTTGTGATTGCAAACCTTGAAAAGCTTGAAGCCGAACAAATAAATTAGCAAGTCGCTGCGAGAATTTTTATTAGCATGCCACACTTGCTTTGTCAGACTTCATGCAAATTAGTGCAAAATAGTTAAATTGGGCATACCTTGTCTATGAATTGTTCTCATACTGTTCCACCTTCTTTTTCCCCCACCCCCAATTGAGAGAAAGGGAGTTTCCTATTTAAATCGCCGAGTCCGTATTTATACCTAAAGCCTTGGCCTCGTGGGTCAGGCGAGGGAAGCAGGACAGGGGGACAGCTGTGAAGCTGTTGGGCTAACCGCATAAGACAGGAGGAACAGGAGTCGCATGTGCTTGACAGACACTATGGAAACACTCAGGAGATTTCACCACTACTGCTTTGTATTCATTCTGATGTAAATGCCACAAGGGACTTATCCCTTCAGCCTGGTTGAGAGTGCCGCTCACAAAATCTGCACTCGCCTGACAAGTTTGCCCTACATTCCGTTTCGCATGGTCTTGACTCCTGTATCACGCATGTGCTCATGGCACAGGTTGCATATTTTCAGCCGCTTTGATTTATGATTGCGTTTTGGGCTATTTTTAGCCGCGAACTGGAAATAAGTTGTGTGTGAAATGAAGAGAAGCAGATGGAGCTAACCGTCTCTTTGTTGGTAGCCACTCTTATTGTTCACTGAAGTGATGAGTGGAGATGCCGCATGGCAGATTTACGCTCGCTGGCCTGCATTTCTTGCGCTGAGTCACATCGGTTACTGCCCAGTAGGTGTTGGCCCGGTTGATTTTAGGGTTCAGGCTGTTTGGTTTTTGGCTGCGATTACGAAAGCCAGCCTTTGATTTATCGCCATCAATAATGCATTACGCGAGGCTAAAATTCAATGTGATATATTACACATCTTTGACACAGCTTACCTATTCTTTTTTTCATGGGCATCAGCTGAGCACCTGATTGGCCATTTGGTCAACACTTGCGATGCGGTTGTAAATCTGGGCCTTGGGTCGTGAATGTAGCTCATTCTCGCTGGCGCCACTTCTGTCTGTCTTATCAACGCTTTCCTGCACACATGTGGCCACATGTGAAGGAGACAACGGTGACATCCAATACCCATTTTTCATCTAGTTTCGCTTATGTATGTGGCATTGGTTCACACAAAATGGTGCAAATCAAACTGAAAGACTCCTCAACTAGCTTAAAATGATTGGTTGACAAAAAAATAAATAAATGCACACGTAATTAATTTGCTGATATAAGTTGATGGGAGTTTAGTATGCAAAGTCCTGCTTGATGCCTCAGTGGAGACATTATTGGAATATGTTGTAAAGTACAATGTAACGCAGCTCATCAAAAGCAATATGAGAGCACTGGTAACCCTAAGTAACACGTGCTAATATCAGTTAGCAAGTTGTCAGATTTAGTTAATATACCTAAATTTTTTTAATTAATACATTTATATGTATTTATGTATAAATTACTTTATATATTTCATATTTATCTATTTAGTTAACATATCTACAAAAATAAATCTAACAAAAAACCTATCTTTTTTATTTATTGAATTAATATACCTAAAAAAAGAAAACTAAACCAAAAAAAAAAGTCTTCCGGAAAAAAAAAACAGTCTAAAATTTTGCTTGCCTTTTTGCAGAAATGATCTTTAATGGAAGCCCTTTAACTTGATTTACTTCTGAGATTATTATTTCAGATTTAGGAGACATTACATGTTCCAGCATAGGACGAGAAAAATGACTTTCAAGATTTCCATCAGCTGCTTTTGTGCCATATGCTACGTTCATCCGGGCTTCAGGGCCTGTCTTGGGTTCAGCGCATTCCTACACCGACATCTGTTTTCATTTTTGCCTCTTTTCAAATTGTTTCAGTCCTTAATGTGACACACTGCTCCTTTCATCCCAAAGTCAGGCAAGTTATGCCCTTTTGTCCGGGAGCAGTGGCCCAGCTGAGTTATGGATCTATGATGCATGCTTAACCTTCATGCAGCTCTACGAAAATTGTTGTTGATGTAGAGGTTAGGACTAAGGTAACTTTAAGTTGGTTGAACCTGTATCTCTCAACCAGTGTAATGTGGGGTTTGCTGCATGAGGTCCCTCTTTTTCCAAGGCCTTTACAAATCTGTTTTTGTGTTGTTTTTTGACAGAAACAGATTTTTTTTCAAACCTCTTGCACTTTTTAAGCACGACTGACAGCTGAATATAGTGCATATTTTTGAAATGTAAGAAAACAGACACAGTTTTATGCATTTTTACAAGTAAAAATGTAGAAATGTGCTTTCCATCCATATAAAACCCGCTAAGTGAATCCTTTTAGAACCGCCTTTTGCTGCAATTACAGCTGCAAGTCTTTCGGAATAGTTTCTATCGGTTTCGACTGACATTTCATTAATTACGGTGCCACAAAAAAACGCATTTGATCCCCTCACAGAATTCTTCTTTTTAGTTTTTTATTCACATGCGCTTGTTTTATGTGTGCCCTACAGTGGCAGTAACCTGTTATGTAACTTTGTGAGCTTCAAGTGTTTACCTCTATTTCCCCAGTTGAGAGCTCACAGCTGTGTTCACCAACAAATGAAGGTCTGGCTCTCTAGATAAATGGCATGACAACACTCTCATTTGTAGAGCCGTCATGACATTTGAGTTTATTTATTTATCTTTTTTTGGTAGCCTTCACCCAGACAATAGTAAACAGCATTAGTTGCCTCTGTTTACTCGTCCAGCTGAATGGAAAGTTATTTGCGTGAAAACAAACACTGAATGTCACATGAAAGTTCTTCAGCTCTGCTTTTTTAAAAACTGATATACATGATTAAATATAATTTGCTCTTAGTCCAACACAGTTGCAAAGCTGGCCATTTACTTATTGTTTCCCTTACCTGAACAAAACTAACTTACTAGTTACAAGTGAAATAAAGTGCCAGTGAAACTAGCACGTTTTCATCTATATTAAGGACTTATTGAATTAAAACATGCACCCGTAGTTCCTGAAATGTTACTTGTAACTTCATTTTATCTTATTTCATGTTTACTAATTCATTTGCACTAGAAACGTGACCAAAAATACTTGGTAAGAGTTTGTGTTTTTACAGTAATGGGAACGAGGAGTGGGCAACATTCGACTGGAATTGTTGCCACCAATTGTGGCACGGCCATTTGGTTATGGTGGTAATTTACTTTATGCCAGCAAAGGCCCATGTTGGTCTGAATATATTGGTTTTCCTTTCAGTAAATGAAATAATTTGAAAACCACAATTTCTATTTACTGGTTAGCTGTATCTTTTCTATAGTAAATCTGTTATCTTGTATTATTTGTTTCAGTGAGAAGAAGCCAGCAGAGCGCAGGGACTCTGCAGATTATGAGTACAAACGTCGCAGAATTGAAGGAGTCAAAAAGAAGCAGAAAGACGAAGAGGAGGGCTCGCGAAAAACATCGCAAAGGTCGAAAAGTCACATTTCCAAAAACTAATGACAAAAAAAAAATGTATTTTATTATTTTTTTTAATATTCGTTTTTAAATTATTCTTTCGTTTTGCTATCGGCAGAAGTAGCAACGACAGTAGGAAGGATGACAGGGAGGCCAGGAAGACGAGATACATTCACACAAAGGGCAAAGACCCTGGGAAGGCTCGGAAAGTGACTGAGAAAAGAAAATAAAATTTCAACAGCTGTAAGAACAACCAAACCTGAAAAGTTTTGTCCCTTTACATCTCAGGTTAAGTTGTACGCAAAGATGAATTTGTTCTCATTATATTCTCTAACGCCTGAGTTTTATGGTATTGTGTTGTTTTTCTGGTTTGTATATAAGCCTTCCTGGCGAAACAAAAAAAGTAACTGTTAATTAATTTTTTTTTTAAACGAGTTTATTGAGCATTTAACCAAATGTACCATCATCAGAAATACTACACAGGCCGAAGCGTGACAGACAGAACCACAGCAGACAGACCTCAGGCCCTCCACTGACACACGGAAACCATGTCAGTTTTTTTTTTCTTCTTGAAAGTAAGAAAATTAGTAAGGCCTCCACAAAATCTCCTATTTAAATGTTATTTGTTAACAAGTTATGAAGACATAGATTTTTTTTTTTAATACATTTTCTTTGCCAGTGGTTTTAATAACTTAGCCATAGCTTCTGAGACAACAGAAAAAAAAACAAAAAACCTCACAGACTACTACTTGGCAACGTGTCTTGGAGACGACAACCACTGTCGGTACAAACAGAATAAAGCCTACGTTTAAAGGCCGTACGACAAACAAAAGAAACATATTGCAAGTGCTTGGTTCGGTACATTTGTTTGTTTTGATTTTTCTTTCTTTTTTTTTTTAAGACACCCAACATTTTACGTAAAGAAATGTGAGTCCAGCTTGACGCATTATCCTAATATATATCTATTGAAATTGGCAACGAGTCGTGTCTCCTTTCTGTCCTCCCACCCGACTCACTGGACGCTGTTCAGGGTCCTCTAAGCAAGACAAGCGTCCGGCCTGGACCTGTTCTGGTTCAGGACTTCCGTGGGCGGGGAGGGCGAGTCAACCTTCTGGTCACAATCCAGTCTCTTATCTGCACCTCCTGCAAAGTCCTGGCAAAGTCCCCCGGCAGCCCGTCTGCGGCGAGGCATCCGCGGTGCCGTCCTGAGCTTCTCTTCCCACACAGCGAGCTTAGGGTGGTCGGCAGGTCCAAAGCTCTCTGCCTTCCACATTCCTCGGTCAGTGTCGATAAAAGCGGTACCGGATGGCTTGGGAGCGGCGTTTACAGCAGGCTGCCCGGCCAAGACACGATGGTCAGGGTGATTCTGCCCCGGAGCTCCTTCAGGAGACGAACCAGTCCCGTGTGCGTCATCCCCCACGTGCTTTTCCCGTTCACCTCCAGCAGGATGTCCCCGCATCTTCACAAAAAACAAGAAAAAAAAAGGAGAGAAACCGCAAACCTTTGTTTAATAACCTCTGTTGAATTTACCGTGTCATATTCGGAGTGACCTAAAAAGTTTTAATAAAACTGTAGTATGTAAGTTTTCTAAAAGAAATATGTTTTGTATTGTTAAAGCTGTTACTATGTCGTTACAGAGTAACATGAGATGGAAAATTGAGCTTCTCTGCCTTCTCTCAGTGCAAACCAGAACCAACCAATCAGAGCCAGGAGGCGGGTCTTAGCACTGCCAATCTTCCTTGCGTACGTGATAGTATGGTATGAGAAAGGAAATCTGTGAAAAAAAAAATATCAAGCTCCTCTGCCTTATTCCAGAACTATTTTCATAAATACTGCACTTGGTAGAACTTAGCATTGTCAATCAAGCTTGTGTAGACACTGCTAAATGTGCTGATGGCTGAGAAACAACTTAATGTTGCAGGAAAACCATTAATCTGCAGTCATCGGTGGCCATGCCAACTCCAGTGCATACACAAGCATGATTGACAATGCTAAGAACCTCCTCTTGGCTGTGATTGGTTGTTTCTGACCAAGATAAGCTTGATTTTTTTTTTGTCACAGATTATTTGTCCTCTATTATACAGTCACAACATGATAACAGTTTTAACAAATATGTAAAAAAAAAAAAAGCAAACAGATTTTGCTAATAAAAGTTGAATACTGCAGCTCTAAACGACAGACGTCTGTAAGATAACACTTGCTGAATACCTTATCCTGCCATCGTTGTAGGCCGGCGTCCCCTCGACAATGGAGCGGATAAAAAACGATTGATTGCAGTTGACCTCCTCCTGGCCTCCCACAATGCTGAAGCCCAGGCTGCCCGACGTGCTCCGCCGCAGAACGATGTCTTTGCAGCAGTAGAGATGTCTGCATGGGCCAAGAAGGAGATTAAGCGCGCTAATCTCTTATTCACTTTTAAATTACAAACAAACTGTACAACCTTCCTGAATATTCGGCGGGAAGAGTAATAAAGCCAAGACTGTCACTTCAGTAGTTCACGGCTTAACGGAAACACCAAAATGTTTCCACTGTTTGCCGCATTGAAACTACAAACTCTAGGGCACACGTGCCTGGGGGCCAAATACGGCCTGTCATAGATTTTTATGTGGCCCTCCAAACTTCAGACACCAAAATACATCAATCAATCCCTCCAGTTGTGAAAATACAACCAAAAATCAACGGATCCCCACTTTTTTTTTGTGCTAATGAACGACTTGATTGCAAGTTTAAAAAAAATAAAAAATGGTCATAAACATCGGGTGTAAGTTACTGCTAATCCCCGCCTGTAGGTGGCAGTGTCTCTTACGTCTACACTACTGCCATCTTGGCCTTACTTGATGTCAAGTTAGCGACATGGAGAATAACAAAAGGTCACATTTAAAGTCATACCCGAGTGGAAATATGGCAGAATTCTTTGCAAGTATTTCGAAGTCACAAAAACTCACAAAATCCTGGACGGACTGATCAACGTGGAAAGATGTTGACCAGTCCATCTTTCCACGTTGATCAGTGGAAAGGTGCAAAATATTTTATTATTCTTTGCAATAATGTTCTTATTACAAAGAACATTATTTGATTTTTAAGACGAACCGATCGAATGCAGAGATGCCTACTTATTAATATGTAACCATTTTTTTATGGAATACGATACTTTCTGGCACAACCAACCCTTGAGAACATTCTTGATCTAGATGTGGGCCAAAATAAAAATGAGTTTGACACCTCTGCTCTAAGGTATTTTCGATATTATTATTATTATTGTTTTCATTTTTAATGTGGAAAACCAACATTAAAAGTATTACAAAAAGGTGAAGAAGAAGGAAACATTATTCATTGCTTTCAGCTGCACCATTGAATCCCCTCTTTTATTACACATAAGCAGGAAAAGTGGCTATTTGTGTCAGTGCAAGACTGTCTCCAGGACTACAACAAAACCTTGTATGTATTATTAAAAACCCTTCAGTTCTCAGAGGTTTTAGTGATTTCTAAGTATCGAATATTTTTTTTAAAAAGTGCCTTAAAAGTATAATGAGCGTTTCTTTCCCACTGTTTCTGTCTAAACGTCAGCGTGCGCCAGCTGGCGAAGGTCAAAAGGACACGGTGGAGCTGCGGAAACCAAAAAAAAAATTTAAAACGTACAGGCGAAGACAGATATCAGAGGAGGGCTGCTCACCTGGGCACCTGCAGCCATGAGACCCACAGCGGGGAGTAATCGTCGTTGGGCAGCGGGCTCTTGGTGCTGTCTGTGGGCGACGACGTCAGACACGGCGGCAGCGTGAACTCCGGCGGGTTGTCGTCGGGCGGACGCATCTCCAGGACCTTGAGCACCACGGGAGAGGAAGTGTTCTTGAGGTTGGCCACCGCCTCGCCTCGCGTCACCCCCGTCAGATCCATGCCGTTCACATTCAGCAGAATGTCACCTGTGGGTCGGGGGAACAGGGTCGGCAGCACAGTTTATCCTCGGCGCAGGGTTTTTATTTTTTCGAGAGAGCGACCGAGACATCAGAGTCTGGGGCTTATCTTCTTTCTGCTTAATATTCATCATTCTTGCATCTGGACCACAAAGACAGTGAAACCAAAGGCCAGCTGTGGGCTTTTAAAAAGCCTACTAATGATGAAAGTGATGCAAAGATGGACGGTGCAGACCGGCTTGCTAGGAAGCAACACAAAGGACACATTTGCCCTGCGAGAAAATGCAAATGAATGCGCCGTTACAATGCACAAACATCTTTCATAAGCACACAGACACAGCTGCTGCTCTGTCCTAAATGAATGCGGTGATGTGCACCTTGAACCGCACACAAAGCAACACACTTATTGCTAATTTCATGAAGTCCTCATATTACTGTTTATGCAATATTTGTCTCGCTCTTCCCCTCAGTCTGAAGCTTCCCCTAGCTTCAGACTGAGGCTGGGGGACCGTAATAAGTTGAATGGCTGGAATCAGAATTTGTCCTGAAAACCTGCCACTCTCCTGCCTTCATCTCCAAAACCTTTTTTGATATTCCACTGATGTCGACATTAAACGAGAAGCGCAATTAAAATAATGGGGTGAATAAATTATTCACCCATCATTAAGACGCGCCATGATCTTCCAACTACTTCCTGTCGTTTTCTTCATCGTAGTTCGCGTCAGTGGTAACATCTGGTTTCTGATCATGTGACTCGTGTGATGTGGAAAAAGTCTTTCCGCTGCCGTTTTGAGAAATAAACCATTCTCAAAATGGCTTGGAAAACCACCTCGTTCTAAAACCTTTTATCGAATAAATTAAACGGTTTTTCGAAATTGCCGTGTTTCCATTCAATGCATTTATTTTTGAAATGTCAAATTGCGCAATAAAATGGTCAACATCATCGCAACTACTGTAAACAAAATTGGAGATGTGTTTTAATTGATCTTATCCTGGGGACCAACACTACCTAGTTCAAAATTGTGAAGTGGAAAGGAAAAATGAGCTACTAAAAAATTTTTTACATTTCATTTGAGGAATCAGATTAAAAGGGTGTAAGATTTTTATTTGCTAAAAAATTTCTCCTTAGTTTTCCTTCTACTCACGGTCATGCCCTAATTTTTCCTCGTCTATTTTGCAGTTGCAACATAAACTAAGAAAAGAAAAAAAAATCAATAATAACTAACACTTTTTTTAAAAAACCTATTTTGCTAAATCTGCCCTACGTTGTAATATCTTTTCAAATCTGCTGCTGCTAATGTTAGTTTTTTTCAATAATCGACAAGCGCAGCCGAGGTTCCTGCTGGATGATCGAGCCTCATATGATGTCGTCATCGATCATTTTGTTTGTGCTCTTCACTACAGAGAGGCTCATCCGTGACAGACTGCCCGCAAGGATGTTTCACTGATCTGACAAGGCACGACAAATAAGAGCAATCACGAGTGATTCCACACAACTAAATGCCTGTGAAATTTCAAGCATAGATTGGCAGACGGTGATGTTACCTTTGCGGATGGATCCCTCCTGTCCCACCACGCCGTCGGGGTCCACGTTTGTGACGTAGATGGGAAGGTCCCATCCTCGGCTGGACATGCCGCCCGCCACCGTCATGCCCAGGGAGTCGTACGGCTCCTTGGTCAGTGTCACTGTCTTCTCGTAACATGCAGGCTTCTGACAGGAGTCCTGTACAAAAGATAGACAGGCCAAAATGAGAATACTTGAAGAGTTCACCCATGTTGTTGTTGTTTCATAGAGATTATTCAGGTCAAAATCCCAAACTTTCCCTGAATCGAGACTCTGGGTGTTTTGACGCCTGATAAGTCTGGTACACTCGCCTGAGTGAAGTTGCCCCCCCACCACCACCTTCTTCAAATCAGACAAAAATGGTGTGAAATGTTTGTGCAGCAAAAATTTTCATTTGTGCCGCTGTCATTTCAAAGATATTAAGAAATGTTTCCAGAGGTCATGAAAGGTCAAACCCCCGCCACCACCAACTTCTTCAAATCAGACAAAATCGGTATCAGTCAATTCAACGACCTTTGTGCAGCAAAGATTTTTGTTTGTGCTGCTTAGGCTTTGAAGATATTAATGAAATTAAAATTTTGTAAAAGTGAGGGGGGAGGGCTGGCTGACCTTTGACCTTTAAACTTTCATTAATATCTTCAAAGTCAAAGCAGCACAAACAAAAAGTGGTTCTTGGTGCAGCGCCACCAAGAACCACTGAAGGAAACGACATGAAAACCTGAAGAAGACACGAACGCAACTTCCTTCTTCGCAAAATGTAAACAACATTGACATTTAAAACCGCTGAGATTTTAGCAATTGTAGAGTTTTTCTTTTGACTTTGACAAAAGACAACGTGACATTTCTCTGTCTGACGCTGCATTTGGGCCTCTTCTTTGGCCGCATTTACGCTGCCTGCTTTATTAGCGGCCTCTGATAAAGCAGGAAGTGTAATATATGTCCACTTACGTGCACATGTACATTCACTTCAGCTGAACTGAGACCTACGTTTTCAAGTGAACCAGAGTTCGCTTTTTTGGTCTGCATCAGGGTTCAGTTGCGCATTCACACCTCCCCAAACGAACCAGGCTTTCTACACAAACGAACCAGAATTCGATAAAACAGACTAAACCGAACTGGTGTGAACGCACCCTGAAATCTTCACAATTCTCTGTTCTATTTAGTTCATTTTTTAAATAATGAATATAAATAAAAAATGGTACAAAAAGTAGCAAAATTGCAAACGGATGGATTAAGCATTTCTTCAGACTGTAGAAACCCGGCGTGCTGTCACTGTGATGTCTTAAGCGTCTCTTCTCCTTCAGTACACATTCTTCTTTTTGTGATGGAGACAATAAAGCGAAAGCTAACTAACACCAAGGGCACCTTATTCAAACTGCATGTTCTGATTAAAACTTGGAGGAGCACATTTGCATGACAATAACAAAAGCGGCTGTTTTCTCAAAGACTGGCGATAATGCCCAAAAGTCAACTGGGTGCCATCCACGGTGATCCGCGAGACGGGGCCACTCCAATAATGTGCTCTTTGGCGATAGGTAATTGATGAACGACCTCATTAGCAAATCCGCCGCGGAATGATGTACGACGATAAGCAGCGTAGCCGATTCAAGAGCCTCCTGGCTCATGTTCGGGACAATGAACAACATTTGGGCGCGTTGAGGTTGACGGGCTGCAGCCTGTGCCGCTATGCTAACATGGCGTGTTCACACATTTCCACTGCGCTCGCAGCAGATCTCTCGCCGTCCCGTTATCGACCCGAGGGCTCAGCACTGACTCAAGCTGTACCTAAAGTGTCCGTAATCAGAGGCCTCCTACGCACCGCGCTGAGTGTGAGTCATGTGCTCTGCCCTCCTGAGCGGCAGCTTTTTAATGAACGGTAATGGTGTCTAGTGAGCTCTAAAGGTTGTTACGTCCTAACAAAGTCCGTGTAGCTTTTTTAATTTTTTTAATGATAGGCTGAGGTAATAAGCCCCTGGTTTTATTGACAAATTTACAGTCGAGGCGCAGGAACTAGTTTCGGGGGGGATGGCGGGGAGGCGTCCACAGGGGACGCAGTCGTAGTTGTAGGTAATAATGAACCATTACCTCTTTATTATCTGGAAGCTAATGTTTCCTATATTCAGTTCAGCGCACATAAAAACATACGCTCATTTTTAGAAACACGACAAACTGATTTTGAATGCATTGGTTCATTTAATCACTTGACAGGTTAACTTGAAAGCACCAGCTCCTTTGGTGTCTTGTCTTCCTTTAAATCTAACCACAGCAGAGAGACGACGACGGTCGAATTATGTCACCGTTTTGTTGTCTTTGGTCTCCATGAGTTCATGGAGACCAAAGACTCCATGAGTTCATGGAGACCAAAGCAAAGATTTTACTCCTCTACATTCACCCGTTATGTTCAATTATTGCTGCCAGGAACTTTGTGTTCTCTGTTTTATTTAATTAATTAATTTATTTTTTTATTCCATGGTTCCAGGTTACACCTGACTGACTGAATGTTTCTCTGTTCAACCGTCTCTATTTTGGAATCAGCTGTTGACTAAAGTACTGCTACTAATTCTCTTTACTTGCCTTTTTTTCCCCTCTCCCATAGCAGAGACACGGATGGATTCTGTGTTTAGCCTTTGAAAAAGCCATCGCTGAAATTTGGAGAAATGTTTCTGAGAGTTTATTTAAACTGTAAGCTCACATCTCCATAAGATCTTCTGTATTTAAAAAAAAAAAATAAATCTATTTTCCTCTACTAAAGACACTTTTTAAGAGTTTCTAGGAAAATCTACACTGTTCTGTGCAAATGACGACTTGATAAAAACTCAGGCAATCCGAGTTCTATTAATGTTCTTAAAAGTGAATATTTTTCTTACATATTTTAAAGACACCACGACCCCTCAGTTTGGCCTATTTCCTATGATGCTCAGTAGTTTATACTTTATATTTTGAGCCTTTATTTGAAATCCAAACGGTACTGCCCCATCCAGCTCCGAAAGGTCTCTTTGCCGTAGTTTGTAGACATGCGCTTAAGAGACAAATGAAAATCATATCCTGCATTTTTCTTGGCAAAATTCTCTGCAGAGGTTAAACTCATTGTAATTTCTGGCTCAATGTTGCCCATTAAAAAAAAAAAAGCTGACTGCCCATTAAGCGAGAGCGACAATAATGAAGATAGAAGACCATGAGTCTGCACCGCTATCACCTTCGTTTACATCAAACTACGGGAAGAGAACAGTTAGGAATCTTTAGGCAGCTGTCAGGAAAAAAAATAAAAAATGTACGTATACTGCAAAATCTGTGAGGACAGAAGATGCTCTTTGAATGACATGCTTGACTTTGATGGGAGAAGAACGGCTGCATGGATCATTTGCACCTGAAAGGGAGCGTTTATAAAAGGAACAAAGGTTTTCTCTGTGTATTCAATAGTGCTCATATCTCCTGCACATATATATGCATGTCTGTGTGTGCATGTGTGTATGTTTGCTTCTCACCAGCAGCGTTTGCTCCATATCCACAGGGGAGTATGGCGGGGGGCCGTCCATGCCCCATGGCCCCTCCGGTAGGATGTCTGGGTTGGGCAGGCAGATCTGACGAGATACCACGAAGTGCACACTGTGCTCGCTCGCCTAAAGTGACCAACAAAGAAACAAAGAGACGCTTCATGTTTGAATTTCTGGAAGTGGAGATATGCTTTGTATTTTTGTGTTACATTTCAAAAGTAGACTTTAAGATGGAAACCTCCTTTATCTGATTGAGGCTTTTGCCTGTCAGTCAGACAGACTGGGTGGCTGCAGCCGCCTCCCTGCTCTTATATTCCTAGAGAGATTTCTGCCGCTCTCTCCAACACGCCGCTGAGTCCGGAATTAGCCAGTCCAAACCATTATTGCCCTAATTAGACTAATTCAATTTTTTCCCTGCCAGTTCTTTATCTCTGACAGAAAGTGGCCGATCCGAGAGTCCACCTTGGCTCCGTTGAGACCCAGAACGAGCCAGTCAGACGGCCCAGACAGGAACTCCGAGGCCAGAGACCCTGCACAGTCAGCCGTAAACACGAAGTAATTAACCGCCATTAACCAAACACGCCATCGCTGGCTGGCATCAACCAGGAACCAGAGGCGGCCGCACGCCGCCCCCTCCCCCGAAACCCACCCGCCCATCAGGGGAGTCGCCACAATTAAACAGCATTAACTGCGGCGAAGGCAGACAACAGCGCAGCTCGACACAATTAGCTTGAATCACCGCAATTATCTTTAATACCGCAGGGAGGCGGAGTATGAACAGAGCACGGCTGGTTCTGGTCTGTAACGACGTTTAGGTAGAATGTGCCGCAACTATAGCTGCAACTATTGATTATTTTAGGAATCGATTGTTCTATTGATCAAATATTTGACAGATTATTCAGACAATTCATCGATTAATCATGGGGGAGAAAATGGGACATTCTACAGATTTTTCATTTAACCACTTAAACCTTTTTTTTTATGGAATATTAGAAAAACAAGTAAACTTATTTTTAAATAAGAATATAAATATTTCATTGCATAAAATGCAGTAAGATAGCATTCCTTTAGTTATACACTTGATCATTAACCAATAATAATTGCACAGCAGAAGGTGCTTAATAAGAGTTTTTGTTTTTTCACAAAGTTTTAACAGGGTGAAGCTAAAACTACGTCACGTGAATTGTTCTGGGTAGAACAGATTTACAGACAGAGATGATTTATTTTTTAAATCTTAAATGCATGTTAACATACTTTTCCTTCAAATTTGGTAATCACGATTAATTAATTGAACAATTAATCGAGATTAACCTCTCATCCGATTAATCACGATTAATCGTTTCATCCCGACTCATAACTGTGAACTTTCCAAACAGAGCTAATGCTTGGTGGCTATCCTGACTGACCTGGATGAGCAAAGCGGCGTGCTCCGGTGCCCCGTAACGCAGATCGTGCCCGTTGATGGCCAGCACGCGGTCGCCTACGCACAGCTGTCCGTCACGCGCGGCCAGGCCTCCTTCCAGCAGGTGGAAGATATAGACCCCGTGCTCCTCCGCTCGCCGCACCAGCTTGATGCCCAGCTGTTCGTCCGGAGCGTTCTTGTTCAGCACCACGTGGATGCTGTCGTCCCTCATCGGATGGTGGGGCAGGCCGAGAGACTGGTGGACGCCGGCTCCGTGAGGGTGGCCATGCGAGTGCGAACGGTAGCGGTGCCGCTGCTCCCTGAGCACGGTCAGCCGCAGGAGTTGGCACGGCTGCCTCAGGGTTGTCACGGCAAAGTAGTGAGGCACGTTGCTTATGTCAATGCCATTGACCTGAAAGGGGAAACGGAAGGACATCGTTACGGTCCATTCACATTTGATTCTCTTGAGCTGTGCTTACGTTGACCATAAAATTTGGCAAATTAATTTGCTTAATGGTAACATGATCAAAAAACGTTTTTTGTTTTTTTTTTAATTGCTGTACATCTTTGTGCTTGAGGTGGTTTTTCGAAATTGGTGTACTTCGCCCAACTACAATGGCAACACTTTTGATGCAGCACGACAGTTTGTAAACAGCAGCAATGTGCTTATAAGGTGTCTTGGCTTCACCTAAGGCTGAAAATAGTAAAATCGTGAGCAAAAATGTACAGAAAACACCTGATTTACATTAGCCACTCCCAACGATCCGCTGTTTGCCAAACCAACGCCTAAAAACAACAATGTTTTCTCTGATGGTTGATGTTACTATCTAGTGCCGTGGCGGAAATATAAATATATCTCATGTGAGTGTTTACATCCATGATTTTTAATGACTTATCACATGAACAAGCTTATTCACGTGTGACTTTAGTCAGATTCCTTATTTAAAGGAAACACAGTGTTTGCGAAATTGTATGTTTTAATTTTTTTTTACATTAGCGGAATATCGAAAAGGTTTGGCGCACATTTTTAATGGAAACGCAGCTTTTGTGTCTTTTGCCTACCTTCAGGATCATGTCCCCGGGCAGCAGGCGACCGTCCCGAGCAATGACCCCTTCCCTGTAGATATCCTGGATGAGGATGCGAACCAGGGGGGTCTCGTTGCCGCCAACGATGCTGATGGCCAGTGGGTCCGAGGGGTCCTGTCGTGTGATCTTAATACTGGTAAGCTCACCGTCAGGGATCAGGTGATGGAGCTGGGGAAGAGCCAGCACTGACGGAGAGAGCACACGGAAAAGAAAACGTCTCATTTTAGTTTGGGAAAACAGAGAGATCAAACAGTGGGAACAATGGAGGAAAGAGGGGATAGTGAACGGATAGAGGAAAGATTCAAGGGAGAAAGAGCAGCAGGTCACGGTGGAGAGGTTCGAACCAGCTGTCTCCACTCCCTCAGTCTACTACAGCAAACTTGTACAAGCCGAGAGAATTTTTCCGTGGCTAATTGTCCCGTGTGATGTTTGTTTCATTAGTCACATTCAGTATGAGCTGCATGCTTGGGAAAACCCGTGGCTTCAAATATCCAGCCGATAATTACTTGGGTGGAGATGAATAAGTTTTAACGAGCAAAAAAACTTTACAAAATTACAAACGTAGCCAAAGTTTACGATTCAGAAATGGTGTTTTCTTTTGTGGTCAAATAAAAAGCGGTGCAGCTGTTATTGTGAACTGAAAGGAGGAGGACGCATGGTGGCGTGCTTTCGTACTCACGTGCTTTTGAGTACGAAAGCACTCACGTACACCTCGTTTACACCTGCTGTCAGAGAATGTTCTGGAACTTTCTACCAGGTCTGAACATCTGGCCTGCGACGCCATCTTGGTTCCTGAAATCTTCGCCAATTCTGTTTGATGTTCAAGTCCGGACCTCGGCTGAGTTGTTCTGAGACATGACTACATCACTTTATGTTGGTTTATAAGGAGCTAAATTGGGACCATAAAAACTTTAATCTTTTTCAAAAAAATTTTTTTGCCAGTTTCAGAATAATTTTTCTGTTTCAAATCTTTTTTTCTTTTTTTTTTCCTTCAGTTTTATTTATTTTTCTTTTGAACAAACTTTATGGCCCCAATTTAACTCCATAGGTT
Source organism: Alfaro cultratus (assembly GCA_903066825.1). Lineage (NCBI taxonomy): Eukaryota > Metazoa > Chordata > Actinopteri > Cyprinodontiformes > Poeciliidae > Alfaro > Alfaro cultratus. Next base: position 71,641 of record CAEFZX010004595.1, on the reverse strand, counting down.
TGTAACCTACAATCCTTATAAAATACATTCAGGTTTGTGGTTGTAACATGGCAAATTGTGAAAACATCCAATAATTTCTAATAAGATAATCTTCTGCTGTAACCATGGTAATGACCAACTCCAACACACATTGTTGGAAAGTCGGCATATATCTGGAAGATGTACTTGTCTCCTCCCTCTTGCTCTTTCTTTCTCCTAACCTTGAGTCTTTGTGGTCTCTCTTCTGGCCAGAGGCTTTGCCCAGTCGCTAACAGAGGAGACATATTCCTCATCTTATTTGAAAAATGTCTCTCTCCTGATATTCCTCAGTGGACCGTCTCCCGTCTCCAGTGGAGTAGCCTTGGCGGTTCGTTCCATTCAGCGCTGCACTTTCTCCTTTCCAGAGTCAATATTTTGTCTTTATCACAGCAGATTGCTCCGGGTGCAGAGCACTCTTACTGGGACCCTGGAGCTCTTACGTAACCTCTTCCTTTCTCACCAGCGCACACCGTTTGGGTTTCTCGCTCCATCTCATTATTTATACAGCTTGCACGGGGTCATTTTAGTGCAATTATTTACATTTTTTAGATCCTTTTTTTTTTTTTTTTTTTTTTTTATACAAAATGTGGATCCACATCTTTTATCGGATCTTTCTCTTCTTCACTCTAGCTCCTACTCGTCTCTCTCCTGGAGCATTCGATAAATATTTAATCCGTCCTCTCAGCCTCCTCTGCGATGGCCTTTGAGAATCATCTACTCCCGAGTCATCTGTCATTCATCATTCTTGCGTGATGCCATATTCCTTCTCCGCGTCCCGCCGCGCCGCACCTCTAACTCTACATAACGCTCCATAACGGTTGACTATGTTTCTTCCACTTTGTCATGAAAATGCCTGAGCTGTGGATACTACATTGTATATTGTTTTCTTTACTGCGTGAAGGGTTCTAGATGTGCGTGTCATAAGTGTGGTCCGCCCCGGTTCACCACTTTTACAAGGATGAGTCCAGTCTGATGCAGGGTCACCAGCTGCATTTCCATTGATTTTAAAATTGCGCAAATTGGAATTGCGAAAATTAATTTGCTTAATGGAAACGGGACAATTCTTTAAAAAAAACAAACAAATAAAAATCAAGTTTTTCGAATGTTTCAAAGTTTCTGCACTAATATAAGGTGGTTATTCGACTCTATTAAAATTATTATATTTTGCAAAATTGAATTAGAAATACTTTTTTTGCATCACACAAGTCATATGATCAGTAACCGGATGTTACTATCTGAAATAACCACTTTTCTTTATCGTCGCGCCTCTTTTTACTTTTTCTTTTCCTGAATTTGCTTAACTACACTTCTAATGTTAAAATGGAGAACGATATAAAATATTAATTTATCCGTATGACCAGTTTTGCACACATGCTCCATTACTTTATTCAAAAGCTAAGATCTAAGTTGAACACATTTGAAACTGTAAGTTTTCTAAGTTAGACTTTTTGATATTTTGTTGTTGCCAGAGAAAAACCAAAAGCTGCGTTTTAATCTGCTTTACTCGTCATCAAACCTTCAGAGTATTGCCTTTCAGCTCTACATTATTTCCTCTTATTTCCTCCCATATTTTGGTGGCGATGCAATATTTATAATGTGTATTTTATTTTTAGTGTAGTCTATATTCTATTTGTATTGCCAATTAAAAAAAAAGGGAAAAAAAAGCTATTGTCAGAAGAGAGGTGGAAGACGACGGGAAGTGGTAGGAGTATGTTTTCTAACGACTCGTCGCGTGAACAAACTTATTCACCTGTGATTCTAATTGCGTTTCTTATTTAACGGAAACCCCACGATTAATTGCGACATGGTGTTCCCAAAACGGAGTACCAGCAAAGTTTTGCCTACGTTTGTGACGGAAACGCAGCTGGCGAGGACGCAGATGAAGAGGCGGAAGATGAACAGCAGAAGGTGGAGAGGCCCGTCATCTCCAGTGACCTCGGCTATACCATCACTATGCAAAATGCCCCAGGCTGCCACCCTCTGCTCTGATCCCTCTGTGGTGATGCACCAGCGGCCTTATGCAACGTGTGGCTGAATTATTCAAGAAACATATGCTTCTGCTGTTGCACCCAAGGCCCAAAGCCATGTCACCATTCATCACACAGCTGATTGAACACGGAAAATATAAACATTTGGAGCCACATGCACTTCCCGCTCCCTCTGGAACTCTCTCCAGTGGCCCTTTAGGAATCACACAGATCGATTTAAAAGCAAAAAAAAGTTTCTGCTCCTTACCTTCTGGCGGCACGCTGGAATTCCTGGCATTGTCCCGCTCCTCGGAGGTCTCGTTGCTGACCGCAGTGCCGCTCTTGGTCCTCCTCAGAACACTGAACGCCCGGTTCAGTCTCCTGAAGGAGCGGCTCCTCACTGTGGAGCGGTCAAAGTTTCTGACTGCAAAAAAGAAGGAAAAAAAGGGGGGGGGAGTAGACAAGGTCTTTATAAAGGACTTCACTTGCAAACATGCCCGGACATGTCTGACTGTGCCTCCAATCAGACTTCTCTACCAGAGAGGCCTGTGAGCATGTTCCACCAGGTTCTGCAGAGGAGCTGAAATACCGGTCTGACGCATGTCTTTTAGAGCCGCCTGAGCAGCGATTGTAGGACTTCACAGAGAAAGAAACTGCAGAAATGCCTAGTTTCACTGGTCCATTGATGCACTGAGAGAAAAGAGCCGCATTGATTTTGTCTACAGGAAAGTAAGGCTGCAAGCCTCATCAATCTCTGTATCTTCAAAAGTGAGATTTGAAGACCTGACCCTCTCAAAACTTTCTACAAAGGGACATAAATGCTTGAGTTTGTGTTTGGTTAGCTGTGTAAACGAGAGAAAAGAGCAAGTAATGTTTCCTTTTGACCTTACAGACTTCCTGTTGAACCCAAGCACTCCCAACTGTACAGGCTGCAATGGGACGTGTGCGTCTACAGGTACGTTTCAGTTAGTTACAGAATGGTTTACATGTTCATTTATTTAATTTCAGTTCCAAAAGTGAAACTCAAGTTACACCGATTCATTACACACAGAGTGATTGGTTTCAAGCGCTGATTTCTGTTTTTAACTTTGACGATTATGGCTTACAGCTAACAAAAAGCCAAAATGTAGTTTCTCAGAAAGAACAAATACTACATCATTTATTTGATCACAAATGCAACAACTGGCAAGTTGGCATTCTTGAAATTATGATTATGGTTTAATTTATGTAACTTTCTAAAAAACTGATTTTTAACACTTTTTCATATTTTTCGTAACAAATCCTTAAAAAACGTCTTTTTGTGTCAAATGAAGCTCTGTATATTGAAATTTTTGAACCCAATCACTGTAATAAATTACATTTTCAATGGAATCCTAATGTATTGAGAAGCTCTTGTATGTGTATGGTGGCCATAGATGATTTCCAGGACGAACTGGCACCATGAAAACGAAAGAAAAGAAAAAAAAACAAAACAAAACAGAAGGACATGTCATAATATATTTCTTTTCATTCTTGTGCTTTTCCCAAAGCAAACTAAAAGTAAGTTTGAGACCCTGAACCCGTTTTGACAGCCCTGTTGACAGAGTTGAATGCTGGTGTTCACAGCACCAGCTGCTCTTTCTAAGCTCTGAGTGGCAATTTGGCAGGAAAAACACGGCACACTGCTGCTGTTAATATCAGCAGTTGGATCCCACACAAGACCCCAGGACTGTTGGTAGTTCCAGTTTGTTTTGGTGAACAACAAACGCCCGACTAAAGTTAAAACTGGCCCGGGATATTAAAGTGAATGGTGCTACTGTGGCTGCAGGGTATTTGAAATGATTAATCAACAGTTTCATGTGATATTCTTTTTTTTTCCCAGCATCAAAACAGCCCATCCCTCCCCAACCATCTGTTACCTTCAGAGTTTTTATTAATCCATCCATATCCGTCATCAAGCAGGCAAAAGTCCATCCGACTGTCCAAGTATGTTATTGGCATGCAGAGTGTGAATGCATGCCACTGGAAACAGAAACGATTTCCAAATATTGAACCCTATAGGTTCAATATTTTTGGGTATTGTGATTTTTCCACACACTGATGCTAAGATGACTAATCAACAAATGCAGCTGTGGACGATATTTGCTTTTTAAAGGGGTAGTGTTTTCCACGCACATAGAACCATTTTATAGCACAATACACTAATTATGAACTTCAGTTGCTATTAAAAATGATGTATAACTCAAACAAGCCTTAAAAGAAATTTGCAATTTTGGGCCTCTGTCTCTTTAAAAAACTACTACTCTGTCTCCGCTTCAGCAAGTCATCACAACAACTTTCTCCATTAAGAAAGTTTCTAAATGTTCTTCAGAGCGATGGACTGAGAAATAGTTCAGCAGTAGGCGGAGCTTTGTATGAATGGGCGGAGCTTTCTGGAAATAGGAGGAGCTTTGTGAGATGAAGAGCTTAGGCACCTGCGATTGGTTGCCACGGGTGATTCAAGGATTTCTCAAACATGCTCGAAAGAATTGCAGCAACACTCCATGTATGCTTCTGATGAGGGAATAACATTATATCATAATATAAAGCTGAAAAAAGCCAATTTTATATAATACCTCCCCTTTAATTCTCATCCAGCTACATATGCTGTGAAGCTTTTGCAGTTTCAACAAATGCTGCTCTTTTTTGCCAAGTGGAGGAGCTTGTTTGACTTTGTGAGTCTTAAATTAATAAAGCCTGTCTGAGTACCGGGCATAGCCAGAAGGGTTGCACAACAGCAACTGTGATGTAATACAATATGGACCCGAGCAACTACGTCCAACGCAGAGCATCGCAGAAAGACTTTGATTTGGAGAGCGGCGCTGGACGGAGCCGCTGGCCCAGCTCTGGCTGCTCCAGGAGTGGAGGCTCCGCAGCGCCGCTCCCTCCCTCCCTCTGCGGCCCCAGAGAGACGCGAGGGCTTCTGACAGCCGCATTATTCTTTAAAAAGCGCTAGCGGCTGCTGGAGCTGACAGCTTGTTCAGCAGTTGCAGCTCTCGTAGAGATGGCGGTGGTGGTGGTGGTGGGGTGCTCAGCTGGCCCAGCTTAAAGTGCTGCTGCAGCGTCATTTGGCGTCCCCGGCTCTTACGTTAGGAGAGCAGGGAGGAACTCTCACGGCCGCCTCCTGGTAACACAGGTGGAGGGTAAAAAAAAAAAAATGGAGGGAGAACTTCGATCGCGTCACCAGGCATTATCACACTCTCGCGCCGGCTATTTTTAACCCGCCTCTCATTACGTTCTCCTTTACAGCGCAGTGTTCCTGCCCTTTCAGTGACTTCCTCTCTCTTTGACTTTCTCTCTTTGTTTCTCTGCTCGTTTCCTCAAATGGAATTTTTTATGGATTTGTGAAGAGAGGATAAAAAAACAAAAGAGTAGGGGAGCTAATTGGTTAATAGGATTTCTATCACAGGGCATTAGAAAGAACAATTGTATTTGGGAGCGAATGAGTGCCTGAGTAAACCGCAGCAGTAAATACATGTTAGATTGAAGATTGCTGCCGCCTACTTTTGATTTGGCACAGTACCATGCAAAAATATTAGAAATATTCATTTCCTTTGAGCCGTTGCACATTTTGTCATCTCACAGACACAAACTTTAATGTATTTCATTGCGATTTTTTATGTGATAGATCAACACAAAGGAGTGGAATTCTGTGTTTTCACATTTTTCATTAATTTTATGTATATATTTCAATAAATATTCAAACTTAAATACTGGCACCATGTCATTGTGAACACAGAAGTGGTTGCATCATGCTACGGGGGCTTTACTTCGGCCCGGAAGATGGTCAAAGTTGATGGGATGAAGGAAGTATGTACGAGGTAAAGCAGGATAATAATATATTTAGGTGTTAGAATGGCCCAGTCAAAGTGCAAGTCTTGATTCTTGACACTTAAACATTAATGTCTTAGCTTGAGTCATTTAAATAGGCAACATTTTTAGCCTCTAAATGTTCAGAGTTGATAGAGACTTGCAGCTGCACGACACAGAACACTGTTCAGAGTTTAGTTTGGAAGAAAAAAAGAAAAACTAAAATCATCTATTCTTTCCTTTGAACTTCAAAGCTGCTGATTGATCACACAAAAACCCGCAATAACAAAAGAAACCGAAGTTTTCAGGTGCAACATCTCAGTGCGGACTAATACTTTTGTAACACGCTCTGTCTGGGTAAGCAGATGAATCACACACACCCACACACCCTTTTCTTCCACTCACTCTTCTTGGAGCTGCTGCGAGCGGCCAGGCTGGTCATGCTGCCTGACTGGCTGTTGTCCTCCATGCTGGGGTCGAACGCCGGGTTGACCAGGCCGGGTTCATCCGAGAGCAGCGCCACGGCGGCGGGGCCGTCGCTGGGCAGCGTGGCGACGGTGAGCTCCGACGTGCTGTCCGTGCACTCGCCCTCCTGCGAGCGCCGCTTCCTGTCTGTGGAGAGTCCATAGTGGGAGGCGCCTTTACACCTGCAAACAGGAAGCGGAAACGGCCCGTTAACTCCAGGCTACAGCAAAGCCGGTACTTTACATATCAGATGGAGAGCATCTGTGAAAAGTTTTGTTTTTAGTTGTTTTTTTTAGGCCTGGGCTTTGACTAGGCCATTCTAACACCTTCGATAAAGCCATTTCATTGTACATGTAGCTGTAAGTTTAGGGTCGTCGTGCTGCTGGAAGGTGAACATTTACCTCTAAGGGCATCCCAACATCATAATGCTGCCACTGCCGTGTTTAACTACAGTAGTAGTTTGTCAGATTAATCGTGATGAATTTAGCAATCGATTAATCGCTGACTGGAGCACACAGAGTTGTTAAACCGTGTTTGTCTGACATGCAATTAAAACTCAATGGATTTTGCGACTTATCAAGACGTGAAAAGGTCAGAGGAGTCCCCTTACAGGGCGCTGTATCTGGAGGGAGCAGCGAGACCTGATGATGCGTGGCGGCGTATCCGCACACTGAGCCTCATGTGGAGGCAGTCGGAGTGAAAACAAGCAAATTTCTGCTAGCATTTATCGAAAAGGTCAGATTGTGAACAGTGATGCGAGCATTTCTCACAAAGACTACTTATCTGACCTTAACACTCAAACAACACAAACACACACACACCCTTTACACCTTTACACACACACACAACCTGTACACCAAAACGAGACGACTTTTCTTTTTTTTCTTGGCACTTTGACATTGAATCCAGATCGCATCCCTGTGGACGTCCCACGGAAATCGCTTCAACAAACTATTGAGGGAGAATTGCACTCTCGGTTGCTTCCTATTTGTAAACACATGTAGCGGCACCGAGGAAGAGCGTCGCTGACAGTCGACAGAGTACAAACGCAAGAAAACAGCGGCTGGTGAGGAGGAGCCGACACTGAATCTGAATGTGGAACAGAAATGGGTTTGATTGTTGTTATTCAGAGGAACAAATCTAATTCTTCAGCTCCAGATGTCAACAACGGCGCAGCCACGTCACACCGCTGCACACACACAGACACTTTATCTCCCGCGCTCATAGCGACGCTCGCTCGTCCATAAAAGACTGGAGCGTTCCCCGCAGGTGGGGGGTTGTTGCGTTGTCTTGTTGGGAGAATTTCCCTCCATCTGTAAGCCATAAAGGCTTCATCAAGAGGCAGGGAAAACTCTGCCTTGTCTCTCCGGCTGTCTCTGCGGAGCCATCAGCGCAAACATTAACTCAGTTTTAATGAGCTGGATCCGACCCAGGCTCTGCTTCACCGGTAGCTCAGACGAAAACAAAAAACAAGTGGTGCGGCATTTTTTTCCCCTGCATCCAAAGATGAAAGGGTAAGTAAAAATGAGGCAAAATGACAAGCGATTACTTCAATGTCGCAAATAAAAAAATATATATAAAAAAATAAGGAAGAAAAATGTGAGCTTTGGAGCCGTTGGAGCAGAGTTGGAACCGTGGGGCACCCAGTGGGCGCCACGTCACCAGAAGCAGCATTTTGTCTCCATTACAGAGCTGTCTGGGCAGGTCATGCTCTCAGTCCACGTCGCACAGGGAAAATCATTTCATCTAAAAACAGGGTCCTATATCTCAATTGTAGCCACAAGTCGGGGCCTCCAGTCAGATATAACATTACACAAAGCTGAAGTGCCCATCGATCGCTTTCACTCTGCGCTCGACTTCACGACATGCTGCGCGTGTGTGCCTGCGTGTGAGACTCGATCATTCTTTAAGTAAACTGATAACTACCAACAGCGACATGCCACTTAATGAAGTGATGCGGCCCAATAGATCAATATTTGAACGGACAGGCAAAGAGAGGGAAGAGGTTTTAGTCAAGTCACTGTCGGAGAAGGTTTAAAATTGAATACCTGATTAAATTTTTCTCGCGCCTCATAGCAAAATCCAGCAAGTTCAGGGTTCCTACACAACCTTCAAATGTTTGCCAAAGTATTATTTTCCTAGTCTGGGTAATGATGTACAAATATGTTGGGTTTTTCTTGGCAAGCAGGGCGACTAAGAAGCTAAAATTAGTTGTGCTTTTGTCACATTTTGCATAATCAGAAGCAGCTTTTTAAATATATTAACCAAATACCTCAATAATTTTAAGTTTTGGTATGTGAAGATGTGGAGGTAATAAAACAAGTTTGAGATATTATTGTTTTTGTGTAATAACTTTTGGGTTATGTAAAAGATCACCAATGTCGTCAACAGACAATGTATTGATGAAACTACCCATTAACAAACTTTAAAAATATTAATAAAAAGCCGTCTCCACGTTTGATGAACATGTCTTAAAATGTAATAACATTCAACATTTTTACACATGAATATAATTTATGAAAAACAACTTTGACGTGATTGTGTAATTAATATTCAAGCACACAATTGTCATTGCTTCAATTCTAAACTATAGAGGGCCACATAAAAACTTGTGGCGGGCCAGATTTGGCCCGGGGGCCTCGAGTTTGACACATATATAAAAACATAATAAACTGGATCTCTGGTATAAACTGCTTTTCAAATCTTTTTTTATCAACCTAACAACATAAATAAACTTTTACCGTCTCATTAAAACTCTTTAACAGCGATTTCATCTTGTTGGCCGATTTAGGTTTCTGTTCTTTCTTTGCAGTCTGACTAATCCAATTTTGACCGATTCAGATTTTAAAACATAAATCATGAAAAAAACAACAACACGTGCTGCAGGTTGTTAGTAGTTTTGACTCCACCAGTAGTACATTGTAGCATATTTTCTTTTTAGTAAACAAAAAAAGAAAATTCATAAAACTACTGCATCTGCATTCCTCTACCAGTACATCAGCCAACATCTCCTATGAATTATTAACTTCTTCAGCTTATATTTTCAATTTTATGAACCTATAAAGGGGATAAACAGAGACAGATATGAAAAGAAACACTAAGCGAGTTGTTGTGCTTTCTAGCAAAGAGGCAGTAATAATTATGTCTGAATTTGGCCTCTACGTTATCGTTTTTAATTGTGTTCGGATTTTAAAATAACACTGGTCAACAGCCAAAAACATTGTGTGGGGTTTTTCAACTGTTTCAGGGTCATTTTGATGTTCTGAATCCAAAAATCACATTGGTTCTGTCCAATCGGGTCAACTTTATGAACTGTGGATGCAACATGAGCATCGAAATGCACGACTTCTGCATCGGTTTCCTGAGGATCGATGAGTGACGCGCAGGAGGAGATGAAGATGAAATGTTCAATTCACATGTACTTACCCTTATTAGGGTTTATTATACAATTTACAGAAATCCAAGTTTGTAACATTTAATTAATACACTGTGTTAGAAAACAATTTTTCCCCCTAAAACCTTCTATAGACGAGAAAATGACTGATAATGTCACAATTTTTTTTTTTATCAATTTAGTCAGAAGATCAGATTTCTCTAAAGCAAATAGAACAAAAAAAAACCTGACTTGATGTGGATGTTATTTTTGGGTTCAACGGTACAAAATAGTCCTAATTCGGTCGAAAAAACATAGACCACTTCCAAAAAATATTTATTTTGTAGCCCAGTGTAATAAAACCAAAAACTGCTGCCATGTACCTGGAATCAACAAACAGGGTAAAAAATCAAAATTTTTCAAAAACATCTCTGCTACTCAGCAGGACAAACCAAATATGGATCCAACACATCCTGAGATGCAAAAAATAAAAACAGGTTCCTCTCTTTTCAAACAGGCTTATATGCATAAGCTGCAAAAAATATTCGAATCTGCCATTTTCTTTTTATATTTTCAGGAATGATCACAGAGATTAGAAGGGGCTCATTAGCACCGCTGTGGCCTTGACTCAGTTATCACATCATCTCTCTAAATCCAAGGATCTGTAGCGAGATAAAGAGCGGAGACACGTGCTCATCCTTCCAAACGCTCCTTCCTTCTCTTCCTCCTCCTTCTCCTTGTCCCTGTACAATAACAATTACCCATAACGCTTTCAGTGATGTGGCGGTCTTCCCAACGCCTTCCCCCTCTCCTGGAACACAAACATGTTGTGTTCTTGCGATGCGCTATAAAACACCAGCTCACCACTCATCAAAGCCTGTGAGATTCTCCAATCCTCTTTAGGGGTGAGTGGATTATCCGTTCTAACCCAAATACACGCTCCGCTCCCCTTACTGCGGCGGACAATCACGTTAGTTCGCCCTCCCGCCGAAATGCAAATTACCCCCACTGAAGCTCGGGTGCCAAGTTTACAGGAGAAACGCTGATTTCTTTATTTTTTTGGTTTGTTTAAACTCAAAAACAGAGTTTGATTTGTTGTTCTGAGCAGGTTCTGTGTGACGTAAACGCGCTACCCGTCTCCGTTCTGTAGTAGCGGCGACAGCCACCTGTTTGTGATGCAGCCTGGCTTTTATTTGGGTTCTTCAAAAAATATTCCCAGCAACGCCTGATGTGTGAAAACGCAGGAGAAAATGAAGGCCTGAAGGAGGCCCGCAGGTTTATCTCACCACAGAAAGTGAGAAATACAGTGTGTGTGTGCGTGTGTGTGTGTGTGTGTGTGTGTGAAAGGCTTTTCGAGACATGTGTTGAGGGTATTCTTAGAACACTAATGAACTTGGGGACATGCAAACACAGTTGGAGGTTTATCCACTCATTAGTCAGTTTAGAGCTTGCGGGATAGTTGTTGTTTGCAGCTCCGATTGTCTTAACCCAACTGCCGCTGGCCAGAAAACAAAACAGAATATGTTCTTTAATATTAAAAAGTAAATAGCTGCAAAAAAAAGAAGTTCTCTAGCCCATGCTCAGTATGTACAAAATACGGAAAAGGCAACGCTGGGAAACGGGCAGAATTTATTAGACTTTGACGTAAACCGTGGTGTTGCAGAACATCTGATCTGCCTGATTCAATGGGAAAATACTATCTTTCTCAACCAGCTTTAGGGTAAGTCTCAATTGAAAATCTTTTATAATGTTCTAGGTATAAAAAACTGGACTGGGTTATGGGGAAGAGAGTATTGCTATGAAGCAGACAAGCCAGGTTTCTATAAGAACCCTTTCCTAGAATCAGGGTAGCTTTCTGGGGTCATCGTTGTCTCTGTACATTTCTACTGTAATTACTAGACTAAAAAAAAAACAAACAACCCACACAGTGTCCCTCATCTACCCTCAAGTTGTTATTCTCATCTAACAAAAGGGCAGCGCCTGCCATGATGGCTGCAGCCTCAGGCACCTGTCTACCCATGTCTTATGTTGTTTGTCTGTCTTTCTGTTTGCTCTTTGGATGGGCTGTGCTGAAACGAATTTTGCTGCGCTTCTGTACGACAATAAAGGCTGATTCTGTAAGAACCAGACTAAAAACGAATTACGACGGTTAAGGTTCGATATTTACCTCTGGAAACGTATAAGAATCCAGTCAGACAAGTTTAAACTGTAAACTTGTCTTAACGGTAACCGGGTCTGAAATCCCCGACGTCTGCCGACAGCCAAAAGGAAGAGAAGCTACTTCAGTTAGATTCATATTTTTAGCTTCATGCTGTTTATGTTCAGAGGCACAAATAGAAACAACCACACCTCCTACAATCGCTAACACAATGGAAGTCATGTGTTTGTGTGGAGGTTGTTTCTTCGGGACACGTCTCTCTGGCTTCATTTCTTAAATACCAGTGAATGTCATAGACTTCCACTGAATTGAAAGTTATTATAATTCAGTTTCACAGTGTATGCCCTCTAAAATGATCAGCAGTTACGACGGAAAAACTAGGCGGTAGCATCATTACTGCAAAGGGATGACAACCCAGAACTCTGCACTGGCAAAATCCCTTCGTAATTTGTTCCAATTAAACCATTCTGCATTGTTTCATTGACACTCTGTATAAATCATAAAGGGTAATTGCTGTGTTATAGAAGCGATACCAGAATGTGCAGTGACAATCAAAACAAACACACCTATACATATACTCATAAGAAGACTGCTACTGCCAGTTAGACAATAGCGATTAAAGGTAATGTTCAGAATCTCTGAAACAAGCATAATTTATTTATAGCTTACAACCTGCTAAGCTGTTCCCTACTGTATATAAAACTCTCCTGGTGTCTTCATTCAGTATAAATCCAAACTACGAGGCTTGATGAAGAGGGGCTTAAAACCAAAGCTGATTTCTAGGACCTTAAGACAACTCCAAACTCTAAAATGTCATTGTGGTTAATGTAAATACTACTTCATAAGCCTTTAAGCTGATAGCCACTGTCTCCTACTTCCATTCTCTGTGTGAGAAATAACTGGCTTGTGCAACGCAAACATGACGACGGTTAATGGATCGTAAAATTGCGTTTGCATAAGAGGCTTCTGAGGCGGGAGTCGTTTCAAATGGCAGAAGTCCACTTTGCCGGCTCCACCAGAGATCTGGTGCTCCCGTAGGACAACCTTCAGCCTCAAGAAACAAGATGTGCTCAGATGCTATGAGGGTTATGTACAGCTGTTAAAGAAGCCCTGGTTCAAACTATTGCTTTAGGTTTGATTAAAGGAAAACAGAACGATTGAAGCCAGAGCGACATAAAGACACGGTAATCCAGTTAATGATGAACCAGGGGAGTGTTAATCAGATGATGCGCCCGTGTGTTGACTGGATCCGCCTGCTGTGAGGGGTAATCCCATCTGCTGCATGATTTAGGGTGGGGGGGGTCAAGACACGGGGAGATGGAGCAGTCAGTGAAGTGGAAAAAGAAAAACTGGCTTGTCAAAAACAGACTTGCACAGTGTAAGCCAGGAGCCGTTGGGTGTGACTCCTCATCGCCTTTGAAAGCGAAAAGAAAAAGTGTGGAGCCGCAGATGAAACCTTTGTGTTGAAATTTTCCATTGTGCTCCGGTGTAGCAGGGAGCAGTCAGACAGGTTTGGCATGCTTTATGCAGCTGATGGTTTTACGGGCCCCTCAGATAGGAAGTCCGCTCTGCCAGTTAAGACTAGCCCCAGAACCCTGAGTCATCTTTTTCAAGCCAATCAATAAGGGTGATCATCAGTTGAGCCCAGGACCCGTGATGAAGCCGGAAGGGTATTTATGCAGCAGTTTACTGTGTCAGTGTCTGGTTTCTACCAAGTAGGCAATCTCTTCCCTCTCGTGTCGAGAGCAGAGCAAACGAAAGCACCGATTTAATTCTCTGCTGCCCGGCTGAACTGGATCTCAAGCTCACTGATGCATCTCAACACTGGGACATTTGTTTCCAACACAAATGTCCGCAAATCTTTGTCTATGTTCTGCTGATGTCGAAAAAACCCCCAAAAATACAATTTTGCAATTGCGGCTTTTCCATTAAATAAGACATGAAATTAAAATTAGGAGTGAATGAGCTTGTTCACGTGATAAATCATTAGAAATCATGGCAGCGACGGATGTAAACAGTTATATTTTGATAACTCAGCCATGGCGCTAGCGAACATTGTCTTAACCGTTGGAGCTCAAGACATACCTGGCCACCCCTTATTCTTGGAAGTGGCCAGGTATGCAGTGTTTTGAATGACACACAACTTTTTATGAACTGTGCGATGGTGTGAGATCTCTGGTGGAGCCAGCTGCACATTGTTGGAGAAAACCCCAAGCATAAACAAACTACAAAACAAGAAGAAGACGACTTCCTGTCGTCTCCTATCTAGTATTTGGTAGTAGTAGCTTCCGGCTGTTGATCACGTGACTCATATGATGCAAATAAAAAGTTTTTCCATAGCAGTTTTGCGACATACATCTATTTGGAAAACCACCTGGTCCCAGCGCAACAACCTTTCATCGAAAACGTGAGTTTTCGAAATTGCCATTTTTCCATTGAACAAATTAAATTTTTGAAATTTCAATTTGTGCAATTCTATTGTTAATAGAAGCACAGCTAGTGGCTACAGCAGTCTCAAAGTAGTTCTTTTCTCTCACTCAGGTGCCAATTGCTCTAATTGTCATTTTCAATACTCCAAAGCGTATGATCATAGAGAATCCCTACACGGTCTCTGTTCCCACAAAGCTCTCTGCACCTAGTAACCAGCATTCTCTCTTTACCACACCAGCCCACAGCAATGGCTGAGTTTTCTCCTTTCCAATGCCATCATGCCTGCAACTCAGCCCGACCCAAAGCCCCGGCGGTCCGCGGGGCGCCGCTCACGTGAGAGATTAACTCTACGCCCGCTCTCCCCTCAGCTGTCAGTTACGGTCTGCTGCCCGCCAGGCGAGCGCATACTCAACCTTCCTACAGATTAGCCTGCTGCACACACGGGGTTGAGGAAGTTGTTTCGTCCTACCTGGTGTCAAAGCCTTAGAAACCCCATAAACCGCAGCCAGATTTTGAGCCAGCGAGAGGCAAAGGTTAACGCAGTCCACACATCCTCAGTGACAGGTCTGAGAAAGTAGGCCGCTCGACGTGAGCGACTCAGCGCAGATCTGAGCACATTGCTGCATTGCGCAAAACAAACACGTATCTAAGTGTAGTGAGGTGCTTTTCCTAAGACAGAACAAAACTCGCCGCCATCTGTAAGCCTTTTCTGCATACCCCACCTCACCTTGCTCCTTGTGCCGTTTTCTGCTTGAACAGTGACACATCTGAGAGGAAGGCTCTGCTGAAGTAAACACTCTGACCTGCTGTTCGCTTCTGCTCCTGAATAAATGAATTCGTATTTCAACTGTTCTATTTCAGAGAGTGCAGTGTTTGCACGTGAATTGTACAGGCTTTACATGATTCCAGATGAGTATTTTGGCCTTCTGTTTCATTTTCCTTCATGTAGTTTTGCGTGTAAAAGCATTTCCACGTGTGTTAGTAATGGAAACACAAAACTTTAACATGTTTTGATCAAATTTATTTAAGTAGATCAGCACAAAGTGATGCAAAATTGTGATGTAGAAAGAAAATAATAGATGGTTTTCATTTTTTTTTACAAAAAAAGTGAATGTGGGATGTATTTTTTATGTTTTTTTAAATCAGCGTCAATTACAGCTGTATGTTGCTTAAGATTGTATAAATGCACATCCAGAGACTGACATTTTTGCCCATTCTTCTTTGTGAGTCAGACACAATAAATCAGTTTGTATGACAAGCATATTTTGTCAAGTTTAGACAAAGATTCTCATCTGGATTTTTCTAGACTTTGACTGGGCCAGACTAACACTTTGAACTGTTCTATATCATATTGTTTAGTGTTGGGTGTAGACCCTTTCAGATCTCGGTATTGAAAGAAAAACTCAACCAAAGAACACAACATGGTTCTGCTGAGGTCACAAACTTTCAGAGCATGAAGATGGAATTGTGGAACCAAAGGGAAATGACTTCCACCTTGAGGAACTTCAAGGTGGAAGTTCAAATTTGATAAGAAATATTAGGTAATGTGACTTCCTCCTTTTACATTGCAGTGGTGTACTATTTCATGCCTGTTTTTTCACATAAACTCCATAAAGGTTTCAGGGGTATGAACAGTTTTTGTCCGGGAACTTTAACATGGTGTGACATGTTATCATTTCCTGTGTTTAAGTGCCTCATTGCGCCCGTTGCATGTTTTCTTGTTTGATTCTTTTTCTGCTCGTAGTCCTACTTGCTCGGCGTGTGCTCATGCATAAATAAACACTCCCATGACAGATTCACAGAATTGGCTTCATACAAGCAAAGGAATAATTACTCTTTTTTCTCTCTACTTTCAAAGGAACTCGATTCTTCATTTCAGCCCCTCTCCTGCTGGCTTTCAGGTCTTTTTGGTTGCAATAAAACAATGTGAGCTCCAGACACAGGGAGCAGGGATTAATATTTAGCCCAGACGAAAATCTAATTAGCGAAACCTCCTCCCGACCCCTCGTTCCCCGCTCACCTGAGTCAGACACGAGGCCGGACCGGACCGGGCCGGGCCCAGCCGACCGGCATGGCATCCTGCCTTTGATTTTGGTTCACCCTACCACTCCTGATATAAACAAACGGTCTGCATTGTTCAGAGTCAACGAGCGCGCGGCTGCCGGGGGCGGCTAATCCTGTCAGCACGCGCCCGAGCTGAAGATGTCTGGGCGGCCGCTGGAGCTGGCGCTGATCAAACGCCGCGCAGATGCGGGCTGAAAGGACGGAAGCTAAGCTAATCGCAGCGTTTAAGACATCTCAGCCACGGCTCAGGAGTGAACTTAGATTAATCACGAAAGCTCTACAGCGCCGCATCGTCTGTGTCAAAGGAGCCAAGGGAGGGCTGGAAGAAAGGGGAAGGAGTCCAGCGGAGTTTATGAGTTGGGAGTAAAAACAAATCCCATAAAGCAGGAGAGTCTCTCTCTCTCTCTCTCTCTCTCTCCTTTTTGTGCCTGTGCTGCGTTCTTGCTGGCTGGTGCTGACAAAGGGGAAGCTTTTTATCACAGAGGAACGTTTATTTTCCCCTCACGTTGTAAGTTACATCCACAATCAGACTGCATGGGCTACATAACAGGCTGCTTATGTGTTGGGGGAAACAGAGACTCTCTCTATCCCGCTCCCCAGCCTCCATGCAACATAATCTAACTGTAGCAATCACTTAACACCAAACAGAGAGGCACAGTGAAAAGAAAGAGAGAGGGAAGATGAAGAAAATGGAGGAGGAGGCCACTTCTGTGCAGGCAGAGCTGGAAGCTGCTGCTGCTGCTGTCAACATCGTGGATAAAGACGAATGGTGTGCCACCGCTCTCCAGCCAGGCAGAAAAACACCAAGTCCGCTCCTTGTTTCTCCCCATGTCATGTCATAATCAGCAAAAAAAAAAACTCCCCTAAATGCCACACACAAACTGCCAATACCCCCCCCCCCCTGCCTCGTTTGAGGGATTAGCACACCGAAAACAGGCCCCGGACGGGTTCATTTGAAGTCATCAGAAAGTGACAACATATTGGGGGATGCTGGGTGCCGTCGCCATGGCAGCCGTACGTATGGCCAGATGGAGGGAAGTGATCTTTCACCCTCCTGTCTTCTCTCATCTACAGTGAGCTACCTTCTGCTGCGCTTCTCGTCCACTTTATTTTTACCCGCCCTCCTCTCAACTGAGTCCATCGTCCCTCTTTTCCATCCTCGCTTTTCATCTTTCTTCAGCCTCCGTTGCTGTCCAACCACAGGCTCCCTGGTCTTTACTGCCCCAGAGGGTGTAGTTCTGTACGTAGACGAGCATAAAGGGAAAAGCAGTGGATTTGAAAGACGCCCCATTGTTCCAGCGTAAGTCCAGCGGTTTGACGGCGTGTTTCCGTCAAACTGAAGAGGAGGAGAGCAGAACCGGCTCAGGGATCAGAGTGCTTCGACTTCCCATGGAGCTGCTGAACGTAGTCAACATTAACATGAGAGTCTGGGGGCCAATACGCAGCTCACAGCAGCATTCAGAGGGGAGAGGAGCCAAGAATGAAAGCACTTTCATATACAGTTCAGAGACGTGAAAGGACCTATTAGACGGTCTGTTAATTATTCAGGCCGACTAGAGTATTGAAGAGCAATCTGCATTCCAGGCAAATTTGCAGGTATTAGAAATTGGAAGATTAGTTTTCTCTGCTTGTAGGATAAATATTAAACTACCGAGGGTCGTTTCATGTACAAAGATGTGAACTCAAAATACTGCAAAGCTGATAGAGGGAAAAAAAACATTAGTAAGTTGCACCAGTGAGTGTGAGTTTGCTTTTTGCCACACATTATCGGGGTGCATCTCTTGGCATGAAGCGGCATGTGACGTCATCTGGCAATGTTAGGTGTAAACCAAGGTATAACAGTGTGTTCTTTGAGCCTGACATCTTTGTTTGAGACTCTTATTTTGTAGTACGAAAGGAGATTTCTAAACTTATCATCAGGATAGCTGACGACCTTCCATTGCATAAGCTTTGCTAAGGCCCTTAACTCTCTTAAAGGGGCATTATTATGTATTTTACAGACACATAGTGCCAATTTTGTACCACAACCAAGTGTCTATGTTACCTTCAGTTGTTATAAAAATGCTTTATAGCAACATTTTTACCAGCGTTGCACTGAGAAGTAGCTCGTATAAAGAGCTCAGCAGATTCGCACTTCCACAAGGTATTTGCTAATCGCTGCCAGCTAGTCTGAAGGAGCTGAGACTGTTTATACAAGGAGGAGCTTTGTGGAAATAGGCGGTGCTTTGTGAGAGAGGAAACGCTTGGGCACCCCCGAATGGTTGCCACGGGAGATTCAAGGATTTCTCAGTCATTCATGAAAGAATCAAAGCAGCACTCCAGGTATGTTTTTTAACGAGTGAATAATATTATAATATGACGCAATGCACCGTAATCAATAAAGTAGATTTTACATGGCATCCCCCATTTAATAGAAAATAAAAAAGAGAAAAGATGAAAAGAATTCGTAAGAATACGACAGGCTAACCATTAGCCGCTAAGAACACAATGAAATTATAATTAGCTTTACTGGCGCTAAACGAGAGCTATTTTACAGCTTTCACTGAATCTGGATTGTATTTGATCATACATGTAAATATAGATTTAAAACAATGTGACTGGTCTTACTAAAGATTGTTTAAGCCACAGTTTAATGGGCAATAAAACCTTTTCAAAAACAGACAAATGGAGCATCACTCATCCTTATGACCATCAAAACCACCATAGAAGTAGAGAAAAATTAAATATAAACGTTATCTGGACTAGTCAAACATGGAAGGGTTCATTTTATACTGTTTATACATTCTTTAAAACACAGTATGTTTTATGAAGCTTTTACTCTACATCACTAAAGTGTTAACTTGTCAGCTAAATGTATTAGTAAACCGTTTGTAGCTTATTTATGAAATATTACAGTTTTCAAAGACACTGTCAAGCTGACTGGAGAGTATGGTGAAGCAGCCAATGTGACTCCGTTTGTGTTTTTGTTTTGTTTTGTTTTGATAAGTACCTCCGCGTCAAAGGCGACGTTGTGCACAAAGTTGTAAACCGAGAACGGTCGACTGTACATTTTTAATGCCGAGGTGAAAGTCCCTTTCCACAAACACGAGCTCTAGTTACAAACATTCGAACACTCGACAGGACTCAGCATCCGCGGCACGCGAAGTCCACAATTCTGTGCAAACGCGTGCTGACACTCCTCTGCCCACCCCACCTCCACCTCCACCGTCCGGTCGATGCCAGTAGTTAGGCACTGGCTCACAGAGAGAAGTAAAGGAAGGGGAGCGATGCCCTGCTGCAGTGTCGCTCCGTAGCATCCGGACGAACCCGTCCTGGACGGCGCAAAGCTCTGCCTGCTGGTTCTGCTGCATCCCCGGCTGGATCACGGCTTCCAGCAAAACACCCCAAAAGCTTCAGCAGCATCAGCAAACCACCGACTCTTCACTTGATGAACCCGAATGTAAACACCGGTGGAGTTCATGAACACGCAAGGGTGGTGAAAGTGAGAGAAACAAGCAACTGGATGGATGGATGGTCAGTGGATGGGGGGTAAAGGATGCAGGATGTCTTGTACTCACAGTTCAGAATAGAGGATGTGCAGGTTGCCCAAATTGTCTGTGTAGTTGGCTGGGCTGAGCCAGGGCAGAACCAGGAGCAACAGAGCCTTCATGGTCAGCCGTCACCCGCCCCCCCCAACCCCTGCTCTCTGGTCCCTGAAGCTGAGCCTGTCTCCCCCTCGCCCCCACCGGCCCCCTCCAATTCTGCGACCCTGGCCGTTCTGACCCCCCCACCGTCACCCTCTCTCCGTCTCTCCCCTCACCCCCTGCTTTCCTTCAAACGGAACAGCTCTCAGATGTGATTTAATCCTTCACTTCCTACCTTTTCAACTCCCTCCCCCTCTTACTCTGCTCTTCCCCTATTTCTCTACTTGTGTCTGTGTGATCTTCTTCTTTTCCTCTTTCTTCTTATTCTGCCTCAGGCTGGCTGCCTGGTCATCTCAGCTGCAGAGCCAAGTGGGCAGGTTGCCAGAGGTTGAAGACGGAGCAGAGGAGGGGAAAAAAAAAAAAAAAAAAAAAAATCAGCCGGAGCAGGTGCAGAGAAGAAAGAAGAGGTCCCGGTTGTGGCAAAGGAGGAAAAGGAGAAAGTGCAGGAAGAAGAGGAAGGGGAACCCATACAAAAGGTGGCACATTTGGAATACAATTTGAGATGTGCAGCCCCTTAATCTGCTCTGGGCACTGGCGAGTTGTAAGAGGATTTGTGCCCGTATGCACTGTGAGCGGGTGTGCGCGCGTGTGTGTGTATGTCAGAGAGAACGGCGCAAGCTGTGACTTATACTGCAGCAGAAACCACTAAAGAGAGGACGGGGGGGTGGTGGGGGGATGGCGCAAACCAAAGCAGAGAAGGGAGGGGGGGGGCGTACTTTGTACTCCTCTGATTGGCTTGGCCAAGTTCGCATGCGCTCGAATCCACACACACACACACACCTCCACACACAGGTGCCGGTTCTGCATTCACCTCCCCCTGCCCGTGGATGTATCGCTCCTGCAGGGGTGGGAGGGAGAGAGAATATGTTGCTTTCCGTTACCTCACCCCTGGTTTACAGCGATGGACTGCTCCCAGTGCAGCAGATTGGTCTGATCGCTTAAAAGAATCTGCCTACAAGCGTGGAGGAAAAAAAAAAAACAGAGAGAGAGAGAGAGGCAGAGTATGGCCAACACAAACCGTTAAATCAATACGCTCTGCTGGGATGGGGAGGGTTTGCCAGAGTGGCATCAATGAGAAAGATGAGGATAAAAACGTCTGTACTAAACCGAGGGAATTCAAAACAGTCTAATCTTCATCTTCACATTTTAGTGAGGAAAACTGAACGAAAGACCGGAAGCTGGGTTAAAGCTTCACTCCTTGGTTTGATTGATCAGGTAACCAGGAAACGACTGCAGGAGACGTTCATCTGCTGAGAGTGATAAGTATTCCTGGCAGCAACTTAAAACTTGAAGAAGATGCATTTTAGTTATAAACTGAAAGGATGTTTCATCTCTCTTGTCTGCTTCATTTTCGTTCTGTCGTTTGCAGAAAAACAGCAGGGAACCATAAAGTTAAAAGGTTCTCATAGATTTAGCATCTCCAATTGTGATCTTATTTGAGCACTTTTTTGGATAAAATCCAGTGGAGCCATTTATCTCTAGTGGTTGCTTATGTGAAGGTCTCAGGTTTGTTTCAGAGAGAATAGGCAGAACAACTGGAAAACACCCCAACAAACCACATAGGTCAGGAATAAATCTACCAAGACGTTTAAAACAATATTCCAAGCTTTCAGCATCTGACAGAATATGGATCCGAAAACACACCATGTCCACACTAGAACATACCGGTGGCAGCATCAGGACCGTTTCCTTCAGAAGGAAACAGGGAAGATGGACAGACTTGACGGAAAGATTAATGAAGTCCTTGAAGAAAACTTGAGAGATAGAAAGAGAGAGCAAAAGATTTGGGACAAAGGTTCACTTCCCAACACGACAACAATTCTTAAGTTAAATGGTTTAGAACCAAGTATATTTTTACAAATGTCCAGTCAAAGTCCAGACCTAAATCCAATTAAGAATCTGTAGTAAGACTTAAAACAAAGCTGTTTTACAAAGAATGGACAAAAAGTCTGTTTCTAGACATACTCTAAGTTACACGCAACTGTAACAAAATGAAGTACTTGTAAGTACTGATTTTATATTCAACACATCGTACTGTGCTGGTCTGTCACATAACATACCAATAAAATTAATTGATGTTTCTGCTTGTAATGAGATGAAAGGCAGAAAAAATTCAAAGGGCAGGATTACCTTGGCCAGGCAGAGAACAAATCTGATTTTTCTCACCGCTTCATCTCTTCCCCGTTTTTCCGATTTTCACACTGCCGTCCGATGGCCTCGAGGAAGTCATTTAGCCAGGCTAAACACCCCGTCTGATGAAATATTTTATGGATGAAGGTGGCGTGGTTACGGGCCTGTGTGCGTTAATGTTAATGGTCGGGTGCGAGTGAAACCGAGGCATCAGTTGTCCTGTGGCATTTGAGCGGCGAGACCACAGGACTCGCAGGAAATGGAAAAGTAATTGGATTGTGACAGGATGCAGTTTTGGCGAACAGAAGCCGGTCTGCCCCAGAGGAGGAGTTGTTCACCAGCAACTCAGAAAAACAGCATCATGACGTACTCATGCACTCATGTTCTCGCACTCAATTACGCCTTTCCATTTCCCATTTGTAGAAATGGTACCTCGCACTGACAGAGAGTCACGGTGCTGTTTTTCCATTCGCTACGTTGAAACTCTGGGCAGGAAATCACTGGAGAAAAGTCCTCATCATCTTCCTCTAGTGAAACTTTTCAAAACAGAGCTGCGCTCCATAAGTCCAAGGTTTTGACTGTGTGTTGAGTATTGGAGCACATCTGCGACACGTCTCAAACTCTAAGGGGGTTTCTCAGACATACAGTTTGGTTTACTTTGGCCCAATCAGTTAGAATTTGTGGTGAACTTCTGTTTGTTAACTTGTCACTTTTTCTGGTGGTTTGGTTTCTTTCACACAGAGAAAGCTCCAAGCTAATCAAAACCTGTCACTACAAACGACGCCAGAATGTTTAGTCTGTTTATTGGTCAGACCGGCGGTACCAAATATACCCCGATACGGTGGTCTGAGCTGGTCAAAAACACAAAGAATGTAATCCTCTTTTTAGTCGTCATTTTCCTGGTACTATTTCTGGCAAAATTTATCAGAGATTTATACTGAGTGGATCTCAAAAGATGCACCGAGCGCTATCCTTTGTTTCTTGGCTAGCTAACTCTATTGCGTTACGACATTACGCGGCTACATGAAGGCGTTTGGCTCCAGATTTCAGCATAAACTGGTAGTTGTGTCAGATCGAAGTCGGGTCACAGTAAATGAACTGCTCTAGAATTCATTCAGGGGTGTATCAAGATCACCTCCTCTTGGTATTCAGTGTAATTAATGTGTTCACATTTACACAATCAAACCAGAGTTTGTCTTAAACGGACTAAGCACCCTAAGACTAATCCTGCTATCACGGCTTTATGAATATTGGAAGACAGATTGGAAGTACGGTCTGGTGTGGTGAAGGAACAGCTCTGCCAAACACATTCAGACCAAAACCACACGGACTCAAGGACCAAAAGTCGAACCTAAAGGCACAAAGACCAAAGTGTGTCATACTAAACTGACTTGGACCAAGTTGAGTCAACAAACTCTGTGAACTCAAGTAAAAGCAAACGGATTCAAGCTAAATAGACTAGAACCAAACGGACTGGCGCGAGTATTGTCAGAGTCAAACACCTTCAGAAACATCTCAGAAAACCAGCCATCGGATTCTAACAGAATGACCTGAAAAGCCCCGGGAAATCTTTCTGCCATAATTTGAGAGCAAGCATTTTCAGTTTGAAAGCAGGACATCATGTCTTTCTTCTCAAAACTTGTAATTTTGATTCTCTTGCGAATCAAAATGAAAATGTAAGTACAAGAATCCGACAGCTGGTTTTCCGAGACATAATGTCACTTTAAAGACATCTGAGCTGTTTTTGTCTAATGCTGTCTGTGCAACACCAGAGCACGACCTCAGATATGAACTCTTAATGACTGGGCTGGGCTCAGCGTTAAATAAAAAGTCCTGAGTTGCTTCCTCTGGTGGGAGCTTAGAGTGGAGCCGCTGCTCCTCCTCTACAGGAGTCAGCCGAGGATCTGATCAAGATGCCCCAAGTCAGACTCAGAACTCACCACAGGGATTACACATCCCTCTGGCCGGCAAACACTTTGATATAACTTAGAGATGGAGAGAGCTGCTGCAGAGGGAGATGTGTGGGATAAGTGGAAGACTGGGGACGGACGGATGGAGTTCAACACCCTCATTGCACATTTCTGTAACTCTTCGCGAGGGAATACAGGCCACTTTTTACTAGTTTATTTCATATTTCCATTTCAGATGTTTGTGATTTTCCATCGCTTTTGAGAACTCGAGCTTTTTTTAAACACGCAAGAAAAAGAAGAAAGCGTCAGTGCGCTTGAGGCTGTCCCCGAAAAGTCAAATATTTATACTTAAAGCAAGAGCGAAAAGACAGAGTAATGTGTAAAACGTGAATGTGAAGTTTGAAAAGGACCAGAACAATATGGACCGAGGATCATTCAAACTAACAAAAAAACAGGCTCAAAGAATCACAGGCGGTTACATGTCAGCGAACAAAAAAAATAAATAAAAAATCGCAGTGCAAGCCCCGACAGCACAAACCCAACGAGAAAAACCGCAGATCACAGAGAAGATTTTGCTCCTCTTGTTTGCAGTGGATGCATTCGAAAAATATCTGTCTCTCTATCTGGAAGCCAATAAAGGTCACGAATGATTCCATTAGGATGATATCAGCCCCGACCAGATGGCTGCGTCTCAGCCATTACAACTTCTGACCCGCTGCCAGATTTTTTGGGGCCAGAAATAATGTACCGCATTATCACTGGCATCAAAATACAGGCGGAGAGAAGGGTGGGGTCATGCATGGAGGCCATGTGACTCGTCTCTCTCTGTGTGTCGAGATTGAGTTTGTGCAATACGATGCATATTGTGAATGTCAAAAATCGCTGAGACAGGAAAATCTATATTACATACCTTTCTTGTGAACCCAATATTTTGTGTAAGTGTACAGAGAAAACATGCAATCTCTGCTAAACGCGTCTCACTACAAACCCGACAACGACAAACTGCTTCCAATTAAACCTATAAATTCAAGCCTTGGAATTCATAATAGCAGAACTAATAATCGACCGATGTCTTGATTAGCGTTGCTGTTCCACCATGGGGGATGATTTGTTTGCTAATATGGTTATGAGACCTTTAGCTCAGATTAAAACCTCTTGCTGAGGTTTAGATGAAGACTGTTGCAGCGCTAAAAAAGAAACTACTGCTATGGAAATCAGATGCAAATGAAAGTCTCCTGCGATTAAATTTGACATTTGCTTGATGCATTATGCAACTTGACTTCTCTCACGCCCGCACACCATAATAACTTCACGCTAATAACACACTTTGTCTCTGTAGGTTTGTCTGTAATCATTAAAAACTCTCCTAAACTCAACAGAGTTACAAAGAACCACACAGAGCAGAATTTAAAAGAAATGTGGGGTTTTTTTAATTTAATTTTTTATTCACTGCCACAATCACCGGAGCAGGATAGATATGTTGAAACGGGTTATTCGCCGAGACCTTTTCACATCCTTGCACACGATGCGTTCGGTGATCTCGGCGGACGCGGCCCCGCTCACCTCGGCAGATAACGCCCTCTAACTACGGGAGAGCAGCCGAATCCTTATGGGAGGCAGCCTCGGAGATCCACACCTCATTATGACATCCACACTACACGAGGGCAGGCAGTGGAGAAAAGAAACTGACAGAAGGAAGGATTGAGCGGGAAAAATGGTGTAGGAGCAGAAACACAACGGTGAAGGAAGATTTGGTTATTTCTTTTTAAGGATTTTCAAGCAAACTCGAACTTCTATAAGTTTTTGGACTCAACTTGAAAGGGAAACCCCCCTCCGCTTCCTGTCTGTGATATTTGGTGAGGTGCGTTAATTATTCCAGCAGCACTTGGGCCAGGGGGAGTCTTAATGAGGATTAACGTGAGCGGAGAGAAACCGCCGCGCTGCATTTTAATACGTAAGCAGACGAGCTGGGAGTTTTGATTTGATGAAGCCCGGTTGGAGGAGAAACTCTGTCCTCTGGGGACGGGAGCCGGTGCTTAAAGATGATGGACAAAGTGAACGTGGAAGGGGTAACCTACGGTCAATGGCTATTGCAAGCTATTGCGATTTTTGACAGACAAGTGCAGATGGAAAAAAAACTGAAAATGGAGGGGAATGAAAGGTGGGCACGCTGGAAATGAGAAAAGTCATTTGATAGCGCTGGTACACACACTGACTGTTTCACAGAGGCCATTTTAAACATATTTGCACTCCAGTAGGAATTACATTTTATTTCGAAAAATAATGTAAAATATTCAGCCCATTTCATAGTTGCAATATCAAAATGTACCAAACTAACTGCATGTCTTTGGTTTTAAATGCAGAGCCAAGTCTTAACAGGATTCCCCTAAACTTTTCCACTATAAAGTAAGGAGGTGGCAGAATCATGCTGAGGAGATGCTTTTCTTTAGCAAGGGACAGGAAAGCTGGTAAGAGTTAATGGAGCTTAGACCTTGGGTTCACTTTCTACGGCAACAACCCTAATCAGAGCCGTAGTGCGACAGCTAAGAATGAATATTCATGTAGTGATACGGTCTAGTCAAAGTCTGGAGCTAAATGAAGCTGAGAGTTTGTGGGAAATGGGCTTGACAATCGATGTTCTCTGTTCTATTGTGTTGAAGGATGTTGAGAGAGACCCAGCCATGAAGGCTTGCAGCTCTACCTGCGGCGTGAGGTGATTCCACAGAGCCATGACTCTGTGGAATCACTCATTTCACTAAGTTGTGTGTACAAATGCACACACAACTCTGCAGAGTTAAATTGTAAGAATGTTTCAAAAGCATGTTTCATTTCTTTTCAATTTTGTATTCTGTTAAAGGGGCAGTATTATGTTTTTTCCAGGCAAATAGTGCCATTTTATAGCACAATCAAGTAACTACGCCACCTTCAGTTGGCATATATATCACATATGACTTGAAATACATTTTACTTCCGGGTTTAACGCCTTGAATTTGGGCCTCTGTCTCTTTAAGAAGCTCCTGCTCTTTTTGAAACTCCACCCTCATGAAGTCTTCACAACATGACTCCTCTGTTGACCCTTTGACAACATTTTCACCAGCGTTTCACTTGCAGAGGTGTTTGCTAATTGCTGCTGGCTAGTCTGCAGGAGCCGAGTGAAGGAGTGCTGCTCTGTGAGGCGAAAGCTCAAAAACGTGGAAAGTGCAGCTCTGATCAGGTCCAACGAGGCATTTTCCACAGTTGAATGGTTGCAAAAACTCTTTTCTCAAACATGCATGAAAGAATCAAGGCAACACTCCAGGTATGTTTCAAGCCACTTTCAATTGATAGTTAGTGGATTTAAAGAACCGAAAACGGTTAAAGTATCGGATCACATGTTTTTTTTGGGGCGGGGGGTTTTGGAGCCTACCTGCCCTTGATGTGGTCTTCCATCTCGCCACGAGGTAGGGTCTCCTTGCAAAACTCAACGAAAGGGCATGACACGGTCAGCTTATCCAGCAGCTTATGCACCAGCAGGCTGGGCTTCCTGCAGCTCTGCAGCATGAGGGGCGTGCGGCACACGGGACAGAAGTCACTCTCCAGCAGGAAGCTGGTGAGGCACTCCTTGCAGTAGGTGTGACCGCAGGGCGTGTCCAGCGGCATGATGAGTGGCGACAGACAGATGTGGCAGATGAGGTCGTCGTCCACTTCGTCCTGGTAGACGTACTCGTGGTTCTCCTCCAGCTTGTGACTGTGGCCGCAGGAGGTGCACAGCTCAAGGGTCGGGGAAAACACATCCGAGTCTGTCAGGGAGATGTCCAAAGGGGAGGCCTCCGCCATCGCTGCGGCGACGTCAGGCTAGAGTCTCATTTGAAAAGGTGGGACTTGGGATGTTAAGATGGACGAGTCAAACAGGTTGTCAGAAGAAGAGATCTGCGAGGAAGAGGAAAACAATGTAAATACAACAATGTAGAAGTAGTTGGTTGTTATGTTAGCCCTGGAAGTGGAGAGACTTGCAATAGTTTACTATTCGTTTGGACTGGGAACCAAAATCGCAACATTTGTTACATTCTGGTGCGGTTCTTGTTCACTCTACGCTCTGCCAAGAAATCCAAACGAATTTAAAAACCTGTTCACCTCCTCGACTGTGGTGGCGCTGCAGCGAAAACCACTAAAGGAAATGACATGAGAACCTCATAAAACGACATGAGTGCAACTTCCTTCTGTGTAAACTGTAAACAGAAATGAAGCAGTGTCAGCTTTTTTGTAGGATCTCTCTTTTGTCTTCGATAAAAGACCATGACCCATTTCTCCCACTAGCATTAAGACTTACGTTTGTTTTGGTTGTATTTACCCATAATGCCTTGCTCTATAGTCCACTTCCTGCTTTTGGAGCGATCTCCTGTTCACTTGCATCCACATATGCATTCAACCCGCGCCAGAGTTTGCTTCAGCTGAGCCAAGACCGAGGTTTGTTGACGGACCAGAGTGCGATTGCACCTTCACACTTCCCCAAACGAGCCCAAACTTTCTAGGTGGACAGACTAGAGTTCGATCAAAGTGGACTAAACAGAGCTGGTGTGAATGCAGCATAAAGCGACTGTGATCCTGTTTGTTGTCTTGCCAAGTATGCATCTGTGAACCGTCTAGAAAACGTCTTCTACACATGCCTAAATGTAAAGCAAATAGCATTCTGCAAAGCATAAAGCACAATCACTTTATGAGGTATGCACCGTATGCCACCTTTGACTCTCCCTTGTTTTACAAATTGTGTATCGGAATGAAGGGTTCAGTGTTCTGCAGAGTCAGCAAAAAATCTATTTGAAACACAGATTAGTGTGAGCTGAGGTTTTTGTGATGGTGAAGAGACAAAAAAAGAAAAGAAGAAAAGATCCATGCACAGTATTATATATGGTAACACTTTATTTGACGGGGTTTGCATAAGACTGACATGACACTGTCATAAACATCACATAACATGTAATGAACATGAAGAAGTCTTTATGAATGACTGTTGTCATGAAGCGCAATTCAGTAAATAATGACACTTTTGATGCAAAGCTGCTCTAAAAGTTGCAACCATTAAAAGTGCCAACTTTGCATTGAAGCGTCATTATTTACAAAATAATACAACGTTGACACTTTTAATGGACTTTCAATGCAGCTTTTAAAGCAACTTTACACTAAAAGTGTCATTATTTACCCAATGACACTTCATGACAACAGTAAAGACTCCATCATGTCTATGACATGTGTTATGCGATGTCTTTGACAGTGTCATGTCAGCCTTATGCACACTCCGTCAAATAAAGTGCTACCTTAAATACTTATAACTATAAGAAATGAATAATGTTGCAAAGAAAAGAACAACCAAATCGAGTCAGGTAACCGAGGCTTGGCTGTCAGGTTGGGCGAGTACGTTAGTGATCTGACCAAGAACAGATAAAACCAGAGAGCATGAACTGTGCAGGATGACTGCTGGTGATTAGCCTGCAGCTAACACAGGAAGGAAGGTGAGGTAACATCAGCAAGTGGAGGAGAATTTAGGCATTTTACAGCCTAAAGAAACTGAGGATAGAAACGGGAGAAGAAAAGAACACAGTGTACATTATTTAAAAACTACCTCATTAAAAAAGTAATCCATATATTCATCAAAAGCAGTAAGAGACATTTAGACTTCAGCAGTAAAATGTGATGGAAATATTAGAGATGCACTGAGGATGTTTTTCGATCAGTTAAATGAGCTTTTTTTCTTCTGGCTTTTCCCTTCATCCCTTCATGGGTCGTCACACCAATTGACCTTTTCTCCTTTCATTCCTACAGTCTGCATACTCTACCCTCATGCTAACTTTCTTCATGTCCTCCTTTTGCGTCTTCCTCCTGGCCTTTGGCCCGATGACTCCGACCTCACCGTCCTCCTACTGATGTAATCGTCGTCTCTCCTCTGAACATGTCCAAACCGTCTCAATCGGGTCTCTCCTGGCTCTATCTCCAAAATATCGAACCTGGGCTGTCCCTCTGATGAACTCATTCCTGATGCTATCTGTCCTCGTCACTCACGATGAGAACCTCAGCGTCTTAAACTCTGCGTCCTCCAGTTCTCCCTCGTCTTTTTTTTTGTGTCTCTAAGCCATACGACGTCGCTGGTGTCTCGTTCACTTTTCCTTTCGTTTATCACACGTCCCGCCGGTTCTGACCCACTTTCTACGTCACGTCTTTAGAGTTCATTCAGGTGACAAAAGTGAGAGCAGGACTTTAAGTAGATAACAGGAAGCCTATAGTGTGCAGTTTCTTGGTTTTGATCCCTGTTCAGCTTTCTCTGCCGGCAGTCCCTTTATGTATTTCAGCAATGATGTAGATATTTACCCTGCCTCATTAGCAAAAGATTAATCACCAAGAAAAGATTCTGAAGTCAGTTTAAAATTTAACTCAAATTTCAATTTTAGTTTCACTAATATTTTTGTTTCATAAAGTTAGTGAACAAAGTTTTTTGAGAGCTGTCACTTTGAGTCATTACATCACAATTATATTTCACCTAAATAATTGATGGTCTATCATGTCAGCAGGGTTGAAAAAGTATTAAAATTCTGTTTTTATGTCTTATATTAAATTTAAACTGAAGTTGGTATCAGATGAAGAAAGATCAACTGGGAACTGGAAGTTATTTCCAAAATTTTGAACAGTGCAAGTGAGTTAAAAGTATATAGAGCCACAAAGGACTTATTTCTTTGCTAGAAATCATTTGTTTTATCCCTTGAAAAAAGCAAGATGTGTTCAATACTTCATAAATTTTAATGTAGGACGGCTGCAGACACAGTGGGATTCCTTCCTATTCACATACGCAAAGAACTGCAGCAGTCTCTTTTTTTATTATCATTATTATTTTTATCATTTCTTGGATTCACAGAGGCGGCCCAGATAACAGATATCGAACGACTGCGATTTCTCCTCTGGATGTGGGAACATCAATACCACTCATCTCAGAAGCAGCTAGTCTGTGGCTCTCGACAATCGCTCATCTCTGCTAATCCACGGCCGGGTACGACACGGTCTCAATCGCGCCGAGTTATTGTTTTCTGGTGCACGAGTTTGTGTTTTGGTCGATGCGCCGGGCCGACCAGCCGGCGCACACGTCATCCCCAGAGCAGGTGTGTTCCTTTGAGCACATGGACACCAACAGATGGGCCTAGTCAGGCACACGCCACTTTGGCAGGAGCGACCGTGTTGGCGCTCCGTTTGCTTTGTTTCTGGAGCCGTTGCCGGCTCTGCGCCTCTGCGTGACGACACACCGGCTCTCGTTCAAAACGCCACCAACAGCAAAGGGTGGAGTCAAAACAGAAATGTACAGCAGCTTTGAAAAAGTATTTGCCCTGTTTAATTCTAACGACAAAGACAAACTAAGTATATACAAGAGGTAGTTTCCAAATGAATCCATTTTTAAAAGGAAAAAAAATGATATAAGCTTAAACATAAAGATTATGACTGTTACCCTTGGTGACAACTGAGAGCCGCTTTTTTCCCAGAGTTATAAAACACAAGGAAGTTTTTTTTTTTATGGTCACCTCTTGGATGCGAGGTTGACACATGGCTGGTCACTCTGGAGAATCTTCAGTTTTATATTTTCTCCTTTTTTAGATAATGACTCTCGCTGTGTTTCCTTAACCCTAAGCAACAACCTTGTAAAAATTTCCACGCTGATAGAAGTCACCAGCTGTGTCTACATAACACATGTGCGCAAAACTTTTGGGAATATTCCACTAATGTCGAAAAAACATCATTTCCCAATTACATTGTTTAAAACTAAATAAGAAGAGATTCAAATCAATAAGTTTGTTCACGTGATAAGTCACTTCCTGTCGTCATCTTCGGCAGCAGTGACCTCCGGTTGTCGGTCACATGACTCGTTATTGAAGTTCTGCAAAAGACACTAATTGCTGAAAAACCACCTCATCCAAACCGTTAATCGAAATTTATGTATATTTTTTTTTCTGAAATTGCCGTTAAGCGAATTTATCTTCGTAACTCCGATTTGCACAGCGATATGGTCAATGAGGACACAGCTAATGACTTCTTTTCTTATTGGTTCTTGTTCTTTAGATCGGGTTTTTACTCACATGGTCTGTACTTAAGTGGTTTCCCCAATACATGAATAAATAAATAATCATTTTAAATTTCGATTTTTAATTTGTTTTGACGATTTGTCTTATATTAAAATTAGTTTAATGATCAGAAACATTTAAGTTTAGGAAGAAAAAAAGAAGAAGCAAAAAACAAACGTACAAGAGCTCAAATATTTTTCCACAGCACTGTAATCCGAGACCGCTGCTTCTGTTTGGGTTGAACAATATTCTGCCACTCTTACAACCGCCCCAGCTAGAAAGCTATTACAAGGCACAACAAACACCGGCTTCGGTCTGCAACACACTCCATGGCGCTGCATCGTAAGTGGCTGTTTGATAGCAAACACAGTCTTTCCTTTTGACATTATCGGTTTGAATCCCGCAGACTGCGACACCCGTAAGAATTCCCTTCCGAGGCGTGTCTGACGAGGGACGGCTAACGAGAAGAGAGGTGAACTGTCGAACAAAGTAGAACTTTCCCTCTCCAAACGCGTCACGCCAGGGTGGATTCATCACGAGCTGCGGCGCCTGCTGAGTGAGGCCTGATCTACGGAGCAAAGCGCTTTCATCGCAGAACAAGCCTGAGATCGAAAAGGAAGAGGAGCGAACGCAAACGCTGGTTAGAATGACAAGCTAAGACAAAAAAAGAGAAAGAAAGAAAGAAAGAAAGAAAGAAAGAAAAAGATTTACAGACATGGAAAGGGGGCTTGATCCGTTCTCGGAGCATAATCTCCTATAAAAGAGTTTTCTCCAAACTGTCTGTTTAATAAGGGAATGCGGCAGCAATTCGTCGGTGTGGGGTTGTCTCTGATCTGCTGATAACACATCCACTTCTCGCCGAGGATTCACCCTAACAGCAGGAAATGCGAGCGAGGGGTGAGTGCATTAATACAAAAATACATAACTCAGCATGATCAAAAATCAAAGCTGTTTTATTTACAACTCGTCCAGAATACCAAGTCAGGTTTCTGATTCTGGGATGATTTTACCCCAACTAAGGTGGAAACCAGTGGACTAATATTACCAACACATCCTATTACACACACACAAAAAATTTAAAAAAAATCATAACTCAAATGGTTCTTAACCATGGGGGCATGGGCCAGTATGAGTCCATGGGTTGTTTATTATTGGACCAAAAAGGGAAAAACATGGAAATGATGCTGATGATTAGATGGTGTATTAATTACATCAACTCAATAAAATGATTAATATATTAATTTAAAATATTTTTTCAGTAGTAGTCATGTAATGAAAAACATTCCCAACTTTAATAATTATGTTACGAGTCATAAATCCGTATAATTTGGTTTGAATCAGTTCTGCTGCTTGTCACTGATCCTGAGGCAGATTCCATGAACATTACAAATACAAATTATTTAATTGCTAAATGACTTCAGCAACCCTTCCTCCAGACACGACAGCCACACCAAATGAGTGAGTCAGGGTAATAATGTGCTTCCATTTTTCCTTTACGGCCATTTATTCAATAAACAATGTGAACTGGAATTGGGGGCCCCACATAAAACATCCGCTTAGGGTCTTATAAAAACTCAAGGTGGCACTGGGGAAATCAGAGAAGCGCAAAAAAATAAAAATAAAAAATCTGCACACAGGTCAGGACTGAATGCAACCCACATGTCGTATAACAAGTTGTTTCTTCAGAAATATTAGCTGAGCCACCGTGCTGGACTGACGAGGAAAGGGCAGCAGCAGAAGAGCCATGTCTGAACGAGTCACGTCTTAGAGATTTTACAAACATTTCAAAACTGATCCTTTAAGACTGAATCCAAAAAAGTCAGTTTGGTCATTCAGGTGGCCTCAAATTGAAGAAGATGACTCAAAACGTTGTATGGGCAAAGCTCTTTTTAAAAATAATCTTTTGAGATATCCTTGGGGAATCTTTAATATAAATGCACATTGCCTTTATGTCAGCAGCATTGTGTCGATTGACACGCACTGACATGCTGACAGTGATTATTGGACTCCATCCTTAGGTTCACTCGGCGCCGACTGTGTGCCACCGGGTTGGCATGTGCTGCAGTTCTGAAACAACCCTGATGACCGTTTCAATATGTAAACAGCCCTCTGGAAGAAAGATCATGCACAGATGCTCCTGAGACCACAAACACATGAATCTGATGTTCCACACGCCCACGTTTCCCTCTACATATACCCACTCTTCACGGATGAATACAGGCGACACGCCCGTGCCGGAGGAGTATCAGCTTTCTCCAGCTCGGTTCTAATCCGACAAGTGAAATGTTGATGCTTTGACAGTGGGACGTTTGAGCCAGTGCTGTCGCTGAGGACGATGTGGGAGCTCTGATGAGCTGTGGATGTTTTCCACACCTGGTAGTCCGGTAGACTCGGTTCGATTGGGGAACGAAGTTGCAACATTTGTTACATTTCCAGCTGCTGTGGTTTACTTTCCCACTGCCCCGCGTCACCCTTTGAAAAACCTGTTCTCCCTCCACACCTGTGGCGGCGCTGCACCGACAACCACTGAAGGAAACGACAGGAAAATCTCTGAAGAAGCGCAACTCCCATCTTTGCAAAATGTGAACAAAAATGGAGCAGCGTCAGATTTTGGCGACTAGGATTTCTCTTTTGTCTTTGTTAAAAGACCACAAGTCATTTATCCGGCAAGCATTAGTTTGTTTTGGTCATATTTACCCAGAATGCCCCATGGTACCATTACCTCCTGCTTTTGGAGCAGGTCTCGACTTCAACCAAATCGAGAGCTGTAGGTTTTTAGGCGGACCAGAGTTTGCTTTTTTGATCGTCTCCTCAAACAAACCAGACTTTCTAGACAAACGGACTAAAGTTTTAATAACGCAAACTATACAAAGCCGATGTGAAAAAGCCCTAAAACTTGAGTTGTAGCTGATTTTTTGCTTAAGGTTCTAGTGGCCCTTATTAGAAAGCAGTACAACAGGAAAGAGGGTAATGAGAGAAGGGGAATTCATGCGGCAAATGTCACCAGGCCGGGAATCGAACCTGCGATTACCACCACGCAGACTAAGGCTTCAATACCTGGGTCGTGCTTTGACCCTGCGCCACCACAGCGCCTCAACTGATGTTTTATTGACGATTATACTACTCATGCTCAAACAGCCAGAAGAAAGGTGAGGCTTTCGTGATCCATAAATCTCATTGTGTCCATGTCTCTCTTTTGTCCTTAGCTGAAAAGAAAGAGGGAAAGAAATGTTTACACTGTCAATGCTACCCTTTCTCTTTTGTCTTTGAAGCAGTAATGCCAATCCTTGACTCAACACGCCGTCCTTCGACATAAACCGCGGCCCAATCTTCGCCTGGAGTATATTTTATGTAAATACCGCTGCCGGATCGGTCTCAGATTTCTCTCCTGTGATCCGAGTTAATAATGACACAAGACGGTGCGAGGTCAGCTCTTTTTTTTCTTTCTCTTTTTTTGTGTGTAACGTTGATGAGTGTGGAAAACAAGCCGGTGGCGAGGTATCTGTGTCTGCATCAGCATTCGGAGTGTTCACACTTCGCTGGCTTGTTGCTATGTACACATCCACTCCTCGGGTTCAGGAAAAGAAGTGGGATCATATCTGCTGGTCAAACACACCCCGAAGATGACAGGCGAACCGACACAGGCGATCGGGGTGTTAATGTCACTAAGCTTTTCTTTTAACTTTCAGCGGAGTTCCCTTGTCAACACAAGGCAGTGGCTCTGTGAGTCATGCTACCGATAAAAGGTGACTGGATTCAGGGAGCAGCAGTGAGAACCGTCTCATAAATAGATCATTAGGTCATAAAAAACCCCCAAAAACCCAAAAATATCAACAGCCAATCAGACTTCAGACTCATGCTCAAAAACATGGAGCCAGAGAGAGAATCGAGATCGGGCAGCCAGGAGTTAAAAGAAGTACATGCCAGATGCAACACATGCAGACTGCAGAGCGCAACATAGTCTGTTGTGTTCAGACATGCCCCAAAAACACAGAAAAATTCCAGTCAGTCTTCCATTTTCTTCTCTCTGGAAAACATCTGCTTTGTAACCACGCACAACAAAACAAGGACGGAGCAAAGACGGCAGTTTCTGTTTAACTGCTTACACTGCTGAAACATTACCCAAACATTTAGCTTCACCAGCTAGAAAGTAAATCATCTTTTCCCCAATTGTCAAGCAGCTCTGCATGCAGTTTGTGCATATTTTGTCAATGCAATAATAATAATAGGGGGGAAAAAGCCAAATAATGGAAATCGCTTTTTGCTGTTATTTATAAGTAACAATGGGTCTCATTAAATAAAGCTCACAAAAGGAGAAATAATCTTTCTATGTTATAAAATGCGCCGCCTTTTGTTCCAGCGTGGCCACATGGGATGTAAAGTGACGGTACAGGAACGTTACTGGAAGTCCGCTCCAGTCTCTAATCTCTCCCTAAAGCTCCTGTGTGCGTTTGCGGCCTGACTGATTCTGACTGACTCCTCTAGAGTCGGTGTGAGCCACAGCTGGTCTGGTTGGGCAACTGCAGCCAGATGTGAAGCCTGGTGAAGAAACATGTGAATAATAAAACCCCCCAAAAAAACACCTGACAGGTAACAGAAAATCTACACCTGCCATGTTCTGCTCACTAATAAAAAGAAAGTGCTAACACACATGCAAATGACTTTTATGCAAATAAAAAAAAAAGATCACTGTCATGTTTTGTGCTACAAACTGCTCTGACTATTAAAGTCGTCTTTAACCCACTAGAGGAGTTGAAAAACGTGAAAGCGTACTCACATTACCTCATTTTGGAAGTTCACTTTCGGCACTGTCGCTCACCTGGACAGGTACGAGTCTGGCAGCGGGTGTAACATTAAACCCTTCAGTGAAGGGAGGTGGAGAACAGCGAGAGGTAAATGACTCACAAAACAGGACTTTGTCCCGGTCTCAGAGCCTTGATGAGTGGGTGACCGACTGGCCGACCGACCTTCCGGCAAAAGAAGTTTTTTATCTCATTCCCTGACTTTCGGGAAAAACTTCTAACTCCAAATTCCCCCGGCGTGTGGAGCAGAGCTCCTTGCGTGAGCTGATCACCTTAGCCGGCCCAGGTGATCAGGAAGTGGCGGTGGGATGGGCGGAGACAAGAAATAAAGCTAAACAGGAGAACTGCCCCAACCTGCTTTGGGAGTTGAGGGAGAAACTGGACTGGGAGGGTGAGGCGGATAAAACAAAAGTCTGAAGGGAAATCACCCACAAACAATGTGTTTAAAAGAAACATTTTAAAAATCAATCGAAACTTCACGAGTATTTCTGGCAGACAGACAATGAAGAGATACAAAGTTGCAGCAGCGATTCGTGTCTCTGCTTTCTGCACACTAAAAGTCATGTAAACATCTTAACAATGAAGCCCGATATCATTTAAACTGGTGACAATGCTTCGATGTATGTGGCGAGTGCACACACAGCTATACACCAAGATGCTGTAATCCCTGCTGCTTGTAAGGGGTTTTCCTCTTTCTGTCGTGGTTTTCCTTGTCTTTGACGTTTCCTGCTCCTTTAAAGCCATGCCTGTGCCTGGCTTTGTGCAAAAACAGTAGCTATTCCAGATTCAAGGCATGGCTCCTCTCTCTCTTTTTTCCCCTCCAACCCGCGGAGTCTGTGAGCCACAGGTGCTTCATGGACTCGCATCTCCACAAAACGGCAATTTTCTGAGTCACGCTGTGACGTAGGACGAGCCGAGCCATTTACCCGGTGTGTCTGAGCGGCAATGCCACACCTGGCTGTCACACATTTCTTTTTTTTTGTTTGTTTTTTCTGTTGCGTGTGGAGACAGACGCACACAGTTTCTTGCTCAAGGGCACTTTGACATGCTGATTACCTGATCTTAAAAAAAAAAAAATGGAAGAAAATCATTCCACTGCTGAGCAACAGCAACCTCAGGAGCAACATGGGATACATTTAGTTTCTGATTCATCGTCTTCGATTATTATGCGTTAGTTTTTTTCTCATTATCAGCTTGAAGGGGCCAAGTTTCCATTGCAAATGTGAGCAAAACGTTGTCAATATTCCGCTAATGTTGAAAAAAAATAATTTTATTCTGCGATTGTTGTTTCCATTAAATAAGAAATATAATCAAAATCAGACATTATGTTTGTTCACGCAATAAAAAAATAAGCTGCGCCATGATCCTCCTACCACTTCCTGTCGTCTTCCTCATCGTTTCCGCCAGTAGCAACATCCACTTGTTGATCATGTGACTTGTGCGATGCAAAAGTAGAGTTTCCATTACAGTGTTTTGCAAAATAAACAAATTTCCATAACGCTCTGAACCTTTTATCGAAAAACGTTTTGTCAAAATTGTTCCCGTGCAGGAAATGTTTTATTTTTGGAATTTCAATTTGGGCAATTATACGGCTGGTGGAAAAACGGGACTATTGTCTTGAAAAGTAATAACGTCAAATTTTATCATGTTACAATCGTAAACGTCAGCATCTGCTAAGCCAACACACAGAACCCATAACTGTGGATACATCATCTTCATAACTGCAAACTATTAATGTTTTCATCTGTAAGAGAAAACTGAAAACCACAAGCCATTCTTGCGTTTTAACAAATTTCGTACATTTGACCCAAAATTGAATTTTGTGTGACAATCCCCTCCTGTCCAGTAGGTGTCTCTAGTCCACTATTTGCTTGTTCTTTTCAGGAAGCAGGTAGATGGGCTGTTAATTGAACGCACCGGGCGGCTGTTATATACCGACATCCAGTCAGTCATCGGTCTGCTTGCTTGACCTCCAGACCAGACCGGAACAGGCAGCATTGGTCCACACTTCTCTCTGACCGGTTGTGCGGTTCTCCCAGAGCATATTCTGAATAAAATAAATGATTGTTTCTACGGTTCTGCTCGTCTGTCTCCCATTTTTGTCGTCGCCTACGAGCGGGGCGTGATTGTACAAAACGCTTAAAAAGCTCAACCAGGACCAAAAGACTCAATCTCACTTCATGAAATTTGGTATTCAACTGCTTAAACGAGCTAATTTTAAATGCTAACTTCACTCACACGCTTCATCTTGTCACAAATAGAGCATGTGAGCTTTTTACGGTGCACACGGCTATGAGGGGGGAGGTTTGAAATGTTTCTTATGAACGTTAAAGATTGTCTGAAGGCATTGCAGCTTCAGTGTTACTGTTAGGATGTTAGCGTCTGCATTTAGCTCCTAATATTGCTTCTTAAAGCTTGAGGCACTCGCGTTCAGAAACTTGTGATCAAAAGAAGTTAACAGAACAAGGCAACCTGATGCTTTCCTGCTGACTCAAAGATCTGAATCTGGACAGCAGAGCTCGGAAGAACGGTTCCCGATGCCCTGCGCTGTTTTCGTTCTCCTCCCACTTCCTTCGCAGAAGACCCGTCCTGTCCTCCAGAGAACGGCATAATGTGTCAGGATGTGCTAAGAGCCAAGAAGTGCCCATAAAATAGCCCCGCTCTTCCTCACTCACGCAATGTGCATTGCCGCAGCAATTCAGGAGACTTAAGAGTTCCTTGAACTCTTCTGAGTTTTCTTTGAAGTTGCTGAGTTGGACCTGCATCCTGTTTCGTTTCTGCTGAAGCCTCAGCTCCCCCCCTGCTGGAGTTTATCTAAGCACCGTAGTGCCGGTGAAGCCAATCTCCTCCGTCTCTCTTGGATGCTCTCTTTGCTTTTTCTTATTTCACCTTTCCTCTCGGACTGAAGCGAAGCTGATCTCGCTCGCTCCGTCCCTTCTCAGCTGTATGTTCCCGGATTGCTGCTTCCCCAAATCCGCATGAAAGATATTTGCCTTAAATTTCACATGAGAACCCGAAAGGACAGGGTCAAAGCAAAGTCATTCTATATTTCCCCTTAAACAGACTATTTCTCAAATGCTTATCGTGTTCTCCTTTCTTTTTTAACTTGTACCGCTTTGATAGGGTTGGTATTTGTTTGTTTACAGCACTGATGCAAAGTCTTTATCTGGAAATAGAATATCGATAAGAAAACGTCCGATGGGATGGCATCACAAAATGACAGAATAATTACAGTGATGGCATCATTTAGTACAGATATGACAGTGCTGTAAAAAATGTATTCCCCCTCTTTTTAAAAGATAAAACATAAGCTTGATTGTGAATGCGTAAAGAAACTGATGTGGATCAAAGAAGTGAAGTCTGGTCCGTCTAAATGCCTGTAGGTTTTTCAGCTGAAGTCAACTCTGGCGCGATTTGAATGTGTATGAACACCAAGTGAGCTGGAGACCGACTACAGCGTAGAGCATTCTGGGTAATAAAAACAAACGTGTGTGTCTAGCGGTATGGAGTGAGAAATGGCTTGTGATCAAAGAAAAGAAAAACCCTACAACCACTAAAATCTGATGCTACTCAATTTTTGTTCACATTTCGTGAGGAAGGAAGTTGAGCTCATTGTCTTCTTCAGAGGTTTTCATCTCGTTTCCATCAGCAGATCTTGGTGCAGCGCCACCACAGGTGAGGAAGGGTACAGGTTTTTCAAAGGGTTTGGATCGTTTGACACAAATGTTACAATTTTGGACTCCGATCGAACCGATAAGCCTACCGGATTACCAGGCGTGAAATCACCATTAGACGGAGGTCTGTCTTAACAACACTCCTGTTCTTCCACTCCACTCTACCATACAAACCACTGAGGTACTTAAAAATATTCTCTGGAGGCAAACAAAAAACTCAAAAGGTTTTGGTGTGGCCTAGTCAGACTGGACATCAATTAAGATCTAGACTTCAACTGAGTTGCTACAGCAAGGGGTTGATCAAAACGACATCCTTCACACATCCTTCAAGATGAAGGATGTGTGACCAATGATCTATGCAGCAAAACTCAAATAGCCTCCACAGTCACCAGATCTCAGTCCAGTAGATTATCTTTAGGATGTGGAAAACAGGAGATTTTACGGAAGAGGATAAGGGCCACTGGAAAAGAAGGATTCTGATGTTAAAGTCGTAATTATCTTGTTTTTTTTCAGTAGGCCTTCAATAACAAAGTATGCCTAGTGTATACTGTGCACGACGCTGTTTGCTATTACTGTTAGGGGACAATTTGAACACAGCCTTTCTTTGTTGCACATTAAATCTACCTTACTGCTCGCTTGGAAAGAAAAAAAAAATCTGATTATTTTACCAGAAGACAAAGTTAATTAATTGCTACGACTGAATGATTTCCATTAACGGAGTCTGCTTCTCTCCTCTAAATTCTTGGCATTATTTGATACCATAAAATGGAAAAAAATAAATAAATAAAAATGAAGTCTGTGCCAGAAGTCTTTTTTTCTTTCCGTTTCACTCAGTCTGTAAAAGTAGTCCCCCACCGTCTACATCCTCTGCCCTCACATGGACGCATTTTCTCAGGCGAACAACTTTCGATTTCTGCAGGTAACCTTCAGTGTGTCGGCCTAATTCAAAATGGCATCTGAAATACACAAGTGCTCCTGTCTAATATGGTTTCCCTCACCCTTCACTCACGACAATAATGGAATGTGGCTTTCCATCACGGCCGGAGCCACACACATCCAACCATATGCGCTTAACTGCACACACATACACACACACATAATGCCACACGTCAGGCGGCGGCCATCTATTAGTCTGCGCCGTGACACGGTTGGCTCTCAGCCACCTCTGGCACGCTTCAGTCTGCAGCCGAGACGAGACGTGCAGGACGTATGAGTTGTGGAGCATGTTCACTTCGCTTCTTTTAATTTGCACTAAAAGGTATGTTGATAAAGTAGGACAGTCGATTTTAATTTTCACCCTCCTGGCGATGCAGCAACAAAAAAAAAACAACAAAAAAAACCACACATAATGATTTATTCAATAAGTCATTAGTCTTTAATCCTGTTTTTCACCCCGTGCCGAATCTGCGTGTGTGTGTGTGTGTGTGTGTGCCCTGACATCTGCTCCATAAGCGGGAATCAATGGTGAGGATATTATCATTCAAAGCGCAAAAGGAATGGATGACGTGATTTGCTGTGCTATTTGTCAAATGTCACCATGACACCAGACCAGATTGCAACAAAAAAAAAAAAAAGAGAGAAGAAGGGAAGACATTTGTACATAATCGGAAACGGGGACGAGTATGAAGCGGAATACAGAATGAGGATCTGGCAAAGCGACGAGGTCCAGAGGGACAAAGAGACGGGGATGGAGAGTGGTGTGTGCGTCTCATTCATTTTTCAGAGTAGAAGCGACCGACTGAGCGTCTGTGGGAGGGGAGCAGAGAGTTGGAGCGTTGCTGTTCCAGTCGGCAACTCTCGGCCAACAACAGTCAGCCAAATGAAGATAAATGCACCTAATCTGTCCGCTGCTACAAGCGCAGCTTCACTATGAAGCTCGCTGCCACCTACAAACCCCACCCCACACTGCCTTCTACAAACAAATTAAATAAACGAGACCCCCCAGCACACACCAAACACACCTCAATGCAAAGCACAGGCATTCATACGGCCCTGCACAAGAAGCCACAATGAGTGTGTGATGGTTCGTGTTAGCAGAAATATGCCGACGGACAAACTAGAGCAAGGGACGCAGATGCTTGACAGCGGGACAGTCTCATTATCCTGGTCCAGTGATAGAGGGCTAGCAGCGATTCCTGCCGCCCGCATATGTCACTCACGAGTTGCCGTTGGTAACGGCACATTAGCCTGATTGGCAGCGGGAACTAAAATAGGGAGCCCGGCTGATTTGTGTATCATCTGATACAAGGCCAAATAAAGAACCGCGCAGCCTTGTGAAAGCTCTTATTCCCCCGTAATTTATTTCACTATTTGTCACTTTACCGTATTATAAAGGGGTTTTAAGTTAAAAGTTAAAGGCCGATACAAAGTGGTGTATTGTTATGAACAACAAGGATGACAAATGAATTTCAAATTACTATGATTAAAGAAAACCC
This sequence comes from Alfaro cultratus, assembly GCA_903066825.1. Classification (NCBI taxonomy): domain Eukaryota; kingdom Metazoa; phylum Chordata; class Actinopteri; order Cyprinodontiformes; family Poeciliidae; genus Alfaro; species Alfaro cultratus. The sequence goes on along the minus strand of CAEFZX010004595.1, from coordinate 28,629 downwards.
CTTAAAATTTGGATTATGTTTGTGTTATTAACTGTTTGTCTATTTGTGCTTTGACTGACTGTAAAACTGCGCTAATTGGAGATACGAGCATAAGTTTGCTTAACGGAAATGCATCAATTTCGAGAGAAATAAAAAGTTTTCTGATTAAAAGTGATTTGTGTTTAGGATAAAGTTTCTTTTCAGCTGTATCAAAAATACCGTATTTGGCAAAACTGCCGTGGAAACACCGTTTTCGCGTCACACGAGTCACGTGAGGAACAACCGGATCGTACTACTGGCAGAAAAAATGGCAAAGTCAACAGGAAGTGATAGGATGAGCATGTTTTTAATGACTCGTCACATGAACAAACTTATTCACGTGTGATTTTAATTTGCTATGTAACGGAAGTGGCGCAATTCCAAATTATTATTATTTTTCTTGTCAAAGTTTTGCGCACATCTGTAATGGAAACGCAGCTACCGTGTCATTTCTTCCCGCTTCGCTCTCGCCCACAGCTGCAACGCATTGCAGACGCGTGTCTGGAGTCGTTCTGCCACTCTTTAAACTTCCAGTTTACAACAAATCTTTTTTTGATTTTTCTTTTTTGCGCTTTGTCATGGTTGTTGTTTCCTGTTGCTCATGACTCCTCTCTGACACCATGTTTTCAACTTTGTTCCTCATTACTTTGTTCTACACTCGATCCTGCCTGCTATGGGGTCCAATCAAAACAAAAAAAAAGAATAAAAAATATGAAACATGTCCTTCTTCTTTCACTTTATAACCGTGTGCCACTTTGCATTACATCTTCGCTTAAAACCCCAACCAAAGAAGCACATTAAAGGCCGAGGCTGCGGCGTGACAAAATGTGGGAAAAGCTTGACACACACAAATGCTTTTGAGCTTTTTTCCTTTTTTTTTTAATGCCGGCTTCTGAAATGTCCCAGCTGTGAAAACACATTTTCACTCCTCCGAGGATATGTGGTGCGGGGTGTGAGCATCTGCGGTCTAATTTTCCGTGACATTTATATCAGGATCTGTTGGGAGAGTTCCTCCCTCCCGTAGCACCTTGACGTCTTCTCCTGTCAGTAAAAGCTCCTCCTGAAAAATGTCACTTCACGGCCTACTCCTCTCACGCTGACTCTCTTTCATAATGTATGGAAGGGTTGCATAACGACGAGTCAGGTTGCAGCGACAACAACAAAAAAGAATAAATAAATAAAAACAGAAATGAATTGTTGGCTTGTGTCGGTCTCACTTTAATCATTTTCGCTGGGTTTTTGGAGTGATTAAAAATGGGCTTGTGACGCAACCGGCCAGATGAAGAAAGCGAACAGACGGGTTCATTCATAACAAACATAATCCTCTCATCCCTTTATTCCATTCAGCTCGACCTGCATCTGCACCTCCAGCATGCAGTGAGCAGCGAGCCGCACCTCCCTCACACCCCACTCCCAGTCCAGACGTTGGCGAAAGCAGGAGCTCTTGCGTTAGACCTTATGAGTGGAGAAAGCCTGTTTCTGTTTAGTGCGTCTGACTCCCGAGTGGCGGATGATTCAAACCCTTTATAAATATTCAGGACTCTCTCCTCCGCTCTCGCTGGCCTACTGCGATCGCATCCGGAGGAGCGTCAGATCTTGAACGTCTCCACTGAAGCAGCTGAAAGTGAATCTTTGTCAAGTCGAAAAGTTAATTGTGGGAACAATCTAATCGCCTAGCATGGCAGCTTTGACATCCACGCATGGGCTTTTCTCAGCCTGTCTGTTGCCATGGCAATGGGTTTCCACATTAATGCTCGCTGGCACAGCCTTTTTGTGCTTGTTGACACTTCAATGAAAATTTGTCCCTATTTATTTTATGCCCTCGTGTTTTGGAGTGCGACTGGAGCGAGTCGTGCTTCTGCGGCCCAGGTTATTCCCTTGTTGCATTGATTTTTTTTTTTTTTACCGTGTCTCTGTCTGGGCTGGAGAGGTTGCTGTGGAGCGCTGGCCATTGTGCTCGCTGTTCCAGCTGCTCTGGCTCTCAGGCTGGACACCAGCAGATAACGCAGCCTTTGAAGTGAGGCATCGGGGTGGCTCTCGTTCAGACTATAAGGGAGCGTATTGTTAGATCAGCTGCTGTGGATCTAAGACAACACAAACGCTTCAGCATTCAGTGCTGTGAGAAAAGACTGCTTCTGTTTTTGCCCTTTCATCACACTAATTTAAATGTCATTATTAGGTTAAGAAATCCCTTAATTGTTGTTTTTTTGTGGTTTTTTTTACCTTTATTTAGACAGGTTGACTCTTTGAGATCCAAGACATGTTTCAACCTTCTCAGGAGCGGCCGACATCAACAACACGTCCACTGGATCAAAAAATAAATAAACGGAGGAGACTTGGCAAAAAAGAAGAAAAAGTGCATCCATAGAAGAGTTCCAAGCGGAGAACCAGTGCTAACCATAATTTCCCTACAAACGTCTCTCATTTTGACCAAAAGACATTTTGACAATCCCCAAAACACTTTTATGCCATACCAACACGCAAACAATCAAACATGGTGGTGGTGGTGTGATGATCCGGGGTTTACCTGCCACTAAAGATGGAACCATGTGTTCTGCGCTCCACAAGAAAATCCAAAAAGGCGAAGGCCGTACCGTCAGTTCATGACCCGTAGGTCAACCTCGCTTGGATCATGACAGGACAATGATCCCACATACACCAACAAATGGTGGCCTAGTAAAAGTCTTGACGTTTGTTCTGTTAAGCTGCAGTGGCACGGCCTCAAACAGGAAGACAGTGGCTGGAAACTCCCCAAACCTCACTAATTTGGAATATTTCTGTTTAAAAGAATAGACAAAAAAAATATCCCCACAGTGATATAAAACACTTATTACTATTTCTTTATGACATGCTGATATAAAAATTTTATTTTATAGTCTAAACCATTTAGATGTGACAGAAAGGCAAAAGTACTACTTACTCTGCATTCAAAAGAACGTATCTTATATCACTGAAACAAGCTGTGTGTGTGTGTGTGTGTGTTGTTTTTCTTCACTTCAGCTTCCAGCACAGTCACCTAATGTTAGAATACATAAACAATTATTACTGACTATTCATAAGTACCTTACACAACCCCAATTAAGGTGAGATTTATTTACAATCTGCTTACCATCATAATTAGTTTTGGGGGTTTTTCCATTAACTTTCTTCCCAACCTCAACAACTTTCCAAATAATGAATATGTATTGCTACCATCAAAACATTCAATTTGTAGCTACCGTGGGAGATGAAGTCAGCCTACAAAAGAAGACTCCAACGACGGAATATAAATTAGTCTTAATGTTGTGTGCGGTGAGTGAGCCATAAACACGCACAGCTCATCTCCATATTTGCAAAGGTGAAATTACTTGTATTTCAATGTATTAGCTTTTCCAGATTAAACACAGAGACGAGGCCGATGCCTATTTACGCTAGCTGTCGGTGTTACGTGACAGCTAGCGTAAAATATCTAATATTGTTTACTCTGTAAGCTGGAAGAAAAAACTCAACAGTGCCTCGCAAAAGTGTTCGTACCCCTTGAAGCTGTTTGCATTTTGTCCTGCTGCCGGCACAAACTTTTACATGATTTTTATGTTGTTGTTTTCAATCAGCTCCTTTTTCTCTTGCTTGATCCACTACAATCGCTTGCCTCCATAAATCACGTAATTAATGCTAGTAGTGCAAAATTATCAAGGGCTATGAATATTTTTGGTAGGGAAGTTTGCATATAAAGTCGACCAGCATGGGGATATTTTAAAATGTCATATTGCAGCAAAGTGACTCGGTGTTCTTTGTGACCCAGTCAGTGCAGCAGGGAAACGTGCTCCCACGGTGACAGCGAAAAATAAAAAATCTGCAAATACAGTTTTGACCGGACAAAACCGACTTTTTAAGATCTCAATTTTTGCAGAGACCGATTTTCCGAGAAAGGCCCAACGCAGAAAGGATGTTGAGAGAGTGAGAGGAAAATATACTGGTGTTTCAATCAGAAGGTGTGGATGCAGAGGTAAATAAAAGAGTTTTAGGAGTAGTGAGTGATTAAAAGGTCAAAAAGAAAGAAAAGAGAGATGAGAGATTAATGCGGCTCCTCCGATGTAGTTTGGAAAAGGCAAAAAGTGAACCTGAGGTCATTCGCGACGCTGTGTCTCCGTCTCTCACCTTCCTCAACGAACATCGGTTGCATCTTTGTCCTCTCGTCCCTCTTCCCCCCGTGGCTGTCCTGTGACGCTGAACAGCATCACTGAGAGGGAGACGTAAACAGACCTGTCATGAACATTTGATTACTTAACATTAACAAAGACAATGTCGCCAATGACAATGTAGGCAACGCACACGCACTTGTTTCTGCTTTTAGACAAGGTGAGCTTTTTAAAAGGAAATTCTTAACGACTGCATGATGGTGTTGAGTTCTCTCTCTCTGTAAGCCTAATCAGACATTTCAGGTTTGTCAAGCCTTGCCATCGTCAGCATTGTGCTGCAATTCAATCTAATAAATAAATAAATCGCAATGGCGGTGTTTCCCATAATCGCAATTAAAATCACACGTGAATAGGTCTGTTCACGCGACAAGTCACTTGTGCCGTAATCCTCCTTCCACTTCCTGTCGTCTTTCCCTCCAATAGTAACATCCGGTCGTGTTGACCACATGACTCGTGTGATGCAAAAGTAGTGTTTCCAATGCAGTTTTGCGAAGTACGCCAATTTCGATGCAGCCGAAAAACCACCTCAGTTGCTCAAACTGGAGCAAATTTATTTTCACAATTCCAACTTGAATTTTAAGGTGGATGAAAACGCAGCAGGTGACAGATTACGCAAAGCTACTAGAAGGAAACATGGGAGCGTACAGACTTGTGTCAGTCTGCCTTTAAGAATAAGAACCAGAGCAACAGACGGCCTAATAGTCGGCATGTCTGAAGCGCCCCGTACCAAACTGGAATTTAAAGTGGTCTACTAATCTCCGAGGGTGAATGAGTGAATATCAAAGGGAGTCCTTGAGTTGGCAGTAATCCCATTTAGGCGACCCCTAATCCTGTGTTACAGACATTCAGAAGATAGAGCTGGATTCTGACTGCGGAGGGGTATCTGCTATTTTTAAACTGTAATTGTTATGTAATTAAGAACGGGTCAATAAGTGAGCTTAAGGAGAAAGGCTAACGGCGACTAACTTTCGCATCAGAACATGCTAATGAGGCCCTGGAGGGCAACATGGCCGACATTAGGAAATACTCGATGTCCTCTTGGTATTACATGAAGAGGAACACAAAAGAAAGCGATCTTTAAATCCTAGACGTAAATATTCATTGGCAGCTCCCTGGAAGCACAACAAAGAGTGGCTTCAGCCTCAATCAACAGAAAGCAGTGGAGCGGTGAGCTAGGAAATTATGCACAGATTCAGCTCATTTCATTCTCTTGTGTCATTTTCTATTACAAGAAAAAAAGCATCTGTGTTCAGTCATTATGCTAAATTATTGAAATGAAAGCATTGAACGGGATCGGATGGAGCGCTGTAGTCCTCTGTTTACTCCTGTGCAAACGTGCCGCTATTGACGGGGTCGCGCCAGTCAGACCGGCTGCAAGACGATTATGTAAGACTGGTAGAATCTGACACAGAACACGAATTTGTAACACGGCACGTATACGGCCGGAGGTGCAGAGCCTAATTGCTCTTATCTAATCTCCCATTGGGACTAATAAAGTATCATCCAGTTCAATTAAGCTGTTTTGCTATTGATCTTTCCTCACGCTGCTGTGAGTAAAGCTTTGATGACGTTCTGGCGGCGTCCCTCTGGACGTGTGAGGCAAAATGGATTTTAGCCACTACGATCCTAATGAAGCAGGCTGCTAATCTCTGCTGTAAGTCACAACAAAACACACTAAACCAGGGATTTGGTATTTGACACCTTTCGATATCAGGGTCCGTTTGGCTTTGACGTAATCATCAGACATCCAAAGCTTTAGTACAACTAAGGCATGTTGGTGCGAAAATTAGCGGTTCGTTCAGAAAAATTCTCAGTGAGAAGAAACCATCACCTAGACACACCACCAGTTAAATGGAAAGGTTTTGGTATTCTCTGAACTATGTTAAAAATCACAAACATGAATATGTCTAACTGTGGTCTGCAAAAATCTATTATTTATGGATGAGCAGCAAGAAGAAGGTTCTTGCTGAAAAAGACGTCCTGCTTGCATTTCACCACAAGCTAGCATCTACAAGGTGCTCTTTTCATGAGACCAAGACGTTTTAACTCCCACAGCTCATGATCCTGAACACACCATTGTCATGGTGAAACATGGTTTTGGTCATCTATAAGAAAAATGTATGAACTATGTTAAAAAGCTAACCAATTTAAATGAGATAGGCCAGTTCTATGAAGAATGTACACATAATTTGGATTACAGAAACCCTAAAATGAATTCAAACTTGTGTTTTTGTATAGATTGTGTGTAAATAACCTTTGCAGAGTTTGATCTCTATCTCTATTGAGGCGCATTCACACTAATCCTATTTAAACCTTTTTAACTGAGTTCTAGTTTGTTTGCCAAGAAACTCTGGTTCGTTTAGAGTGGTGTGAATGCGCAATCGAACTCTGACGCGGACTAAAAATAAAAAAAATAAGCGAACTCTTACGTATCGGTTTGGCTGAAGTGAACTCTGGTGGTGTGAATGCCAAGAGGACCAGAGACCGCTCCAAAAGAATGAAGTGGACTACAGCGCAGGGCATTCTGGGTTAGTACAACCAAAACAAATGCGCTAGAGAGAGAAATGGCGAACCAAACCAGCGGAAAATATAACAGATGTTGCAGGTTTGGTCCCCAATATGTCTACTGGACTATCAAACATCCTTAGTGTGATTCAGAATTGTGGTTTTCAAACTAGCTGCAGATATATTTTCAAGCTAGGATTAGCTTGTGGACCGCATGCTCTGAAAGCTAGCTTTACAACTTCAATGCAGCAAAACTAACCACATAAAACGTTTCTAAGTATAAAGTTTCAAGTGTTTGAAAAATGACGATGAACAATATACCCAGAAATGTTGTCAACTTATGTTGTGCCACGTTTATTTGATTCTTTACTCTTCAGATTTTTTTTTCAGTTCCATTACGTGAACTTAAAGAAAGCGTGCATTTTTTACTTGTCTACATGTTTGTGTCATTGTGTGCAGATGAAGAGCAGTTATCGACAGACAAATCCACACAGGTGAGCTGTAACCTTACAGCTTCTGGAGTCATCGAAATGCAAGTGCAGCCGCTGCACAGTATTTAGCTCTAATGAGCCTCTGACTTTGAGGCACATCAATGAAGCGCCTCATTCATAATAAAAAGCTTCAGCCCTGCGGGCAGCAGCTAAATGAGCTGGGACCGAATGCAGGCGAACTGTTCAGACGTCTCCCTCAGCTCGGTGAGTGTCAGCTGTGATAATGAAGCACACAACCAACATCCTCAGACTCTGATTGTGCTCTACGTGGCCTAACAGGCAACGGGTTGGCACAAATGTAAACATGGGACTCAGAACAATTATGTTTTAAGATTACTAAGAGGTTCAACCAGCCTATGAGTCAAAATTGGGATCAAAAGACTCCTGATAAAGGAAATAAAAATCCCCTTTTTTTCCCCCTTCCCCTCATTGTTATGCATGTAGAAACCCAGTGATTACATTCTGCCTCCAGCTAACATTTCAGCCTTCAACATCCAATAACGGCAGCACTTGTTTGGAAATAATTGGAAATTATTCCTCTTTCCACTGGTTTTGTACAGTAATAATGTACCAGTATTTTTTATCTGAACTGAACAGCAAAAGATGAAATAAAACTATATTTAGGTAGATATTCATGTAGGCAAAATAAAGCCCAGTCGTACCTCGGCTGTTTGCGTCCCCGCTGACGATCCAGAGCAGATTGTTTCACTTCTTGGTTGCGGTCGCTGGACGAACTCACAATCTCACAAAGTTACATTCAGCGAGATTTTGTCGCCATACATTGTAGCTAAAGTGTCTGTGACTAAACAGAGGAAATTTTAGGAGCACATCATCAGTGACCTTGATCTGTTTTCTGCAGCTACTTCAAGAGAGAATTACTTTATGACAGGGTTCAGAGTCTTTTAGGCTTTTTTTGTTTTGTTTATATGGACAGTACTTGTTTGAGCACCAATTTTCTTTGTTTTCCTGGATATCAGTTTCAAGTCTTGTCAGACGTTCTCAGCTATGGACTTTCTGGACTTTTACAACAGGCATGTAATTTGATCTAAGCCAGAGGTGTCCAAAGCGTGGCCCAGGGGCCGTTTGTGCCGCTTGGACTGAGTTTGCAGTTCGAGAGTGATATGAAGTTGACCCATCCAGCACAGGTGGTTGACCCTGATGGAGACTTATTTTTAATCCGTTTTTACAGACATTAATTTTCTTACAGTGGGAAGTGTTAAGTACGACACAAAGCGTTTGCGTTTTCATAACTGAGCTTTGATAAGACGCAGAACAGCGTCTTATCAAAGCTTGGAAGAAAAAGTGACCCAAATCCTTTTTCTCTCACTGAAAATAAATGTCTTCAATTGGGCCCAAACAAATTAGAAAATTATTATTATTGCATTACATTTTAATAGGGCTGAACAGTGGCGCAGTTGGTAGCACTGTTGCCTTGCAGCAAGAAGGTCCTGGGTTCGATTCCCGGCCCGGGGTCTTTCTGCCTGGAGTTTGCATGTTCTCCTTGTGCATGGTGGGTTCTCTCTGGGTACTCGGGCTTCCTCCCACAGTCCAAAAACATGACTGTCAGGTTAACTGGTTTCTCTAAATTCTCCCTATGTGTGAGTGTGTGTGTGCATGGTTGTTTGTCCTGTCTGTTTCTGTGTTGCCCTGCAACAGACTGGCGACCTGTCCAGGGTGAACCAGTGTTGTTGTACTCGAAACCATTTTTTGATGCTCACAAAAAATAAAATTTGACAACTTTATTTGCTTGATTTTAGTTTTATTTTTGTGAGTTCGTCTGACTCGATGGCTTTGGCCAAGGCGGCAAAAAAAGTTTGGACACCCCTGATTAAAACCGTTCAGTTGTAGCTCATTGTCTCACTGGGAGGTAAATCCACTTCCTGCTATGTTCACTGCTCTGTGTGCTGCTGTTGGTTTTCTAATGACATAAAAAAGACGAAATTATCCTGACGTCAGATTACACCAACGTGGCTTACATTCATAAATTATTTGATTTCTAAAAGTTATTGGTTACACCAGATTTTTATTTAGGGGCATTGGAGTAAATGGGACTACATACAAATGCAAGCCACATTTTTTAAAAAGCAGAGAAGATTGTGAATAATAATAAAAAAAAATCTTATATGAATGTGAACAGTAATTAAACAATCTGAATCTCAAACACGAACACGGTGCTCCATCTTTGTATAAAAAAATAACACACAGCAGATTGAGCTGTGTGATCAAGACATTTTTCATTGAGCACAAATCAAATCTGGCAAGCAAGCAAGAAATTATTCCTCCATTTTGCTTTCCATTCCCACCCACATATGTTCTTCACCTCGGTGACTAAGTGTAATTCTCTGCCAGCCTCATGTCACTAATTAATTACATTGTGGTATTTGTAGGTACTAAGCTAAAAGTGCTCCATTAGCAGCTCAGGAAGTGGCAGCCCTGCCGCGGTCGGTGTTATTTCGCACCTTAGGCTCAAGGACGGCGTTCTGAGTCATTCAGCATTTTATTCAGAGTTGTTGCTCACATCTCAGTGGGAGTAGCGTGTGAATCAGAGCCGGGTCGAGTTCAGATGTGGCGCCGCCACGGCCCGGCTGCAGTGAGTGACGGAGGCAGCGACGACATGGCGGGGGTGTTGCGCTGACGTGAGATAAGGGACCTGGATGAGGACGGCATTAGCATATCACAGAGAAACTGACTTGATTAAAAATAAAACACACACTCTCTGAACAGGTTGTGCCTTTTATTCAAAAAGTCTCACTTTCACATCAAGACAACAAAACTCATGAAAGGGCACCATAAATGTTTGTTTTCTTTTTCTGTTGGAGAAAAATGAGAGCAAATTTCAACTTTTTGGCCTACATTCAAAACGTTGTGTCTAAAAGTAAACGACCCTGAACACACCAGTCCAGAGATGAGACGTGGTGGCGGCAGCGTCATGCTGTGGGGTTGCTTTTATTCAGCAAAGATTCGAATATTGGTCAGAGAGGTTGAGTAGGCGGCTAAGTGCAATTTTAAAGCAACCCTAATCTGGGTCGCAAAAGACATTACATCAGGGTGGAGGTTCATGTCTATGAATGGCCTACTTAAAGTCCAGATCTCAATTCAATTCTAAATATATTATGTTCTGCATCCAATCTGATGGAGTTTGAGCTTCTTTTCAAAGAAAGGGACACAAAACGGCGGCACTCTCTACATGTGAAAACCTGGTGGCAAAACGATTTTTATCTGTCGTTCTCCTTCAAAATAAAGCACTGTGTGTTGTTTTCATTGTTGTTTTCAGTAAAACTGGAATAAATTTAACCCAAGTAATAAAATCAAATGCAATGCATGATTCAGAACAAAACTGGAAGTCAAACAAGACTGAAGAAAAAAACAACTTTTATACACTCTCATTTCCTTCAGGGTTCAAATGAAGAAAAATCTCCCCGCGGTGTGTAAGTGACATCCTAGATAAGAGCTGGGCAAATCCTGGAGCAGCTACAGAAACGAGCTTCAGCGCTTTTCTTCATTATCTCGCCGAGCACAGAAAGCCCTGGGTCACGCTGTTATGAAAGGAAAGGTGTCATAATAAGAGGAGCTGCAGACAGGCGAGACAGCGAGAAACCAGCATGCTTTTATAGCAGTAAAACAAAACAAAAAAACTAAGACGCCATGAAGCTGGCGCTGTAGATTAAAACAGGAAGCGGAACCAAATTTAACTGAACCCTAACAAAACTTATCAAAGTGATTTGGGGGACAAATAATGTTGGATCTGACTGAGGAGGTAAGGAAAACAGGGATGTTTTTATGCTGATTACAAGAAAGTTGCTGTGCAAGGATATTCAAAGGCAACACCTGATTTTATACACAGTTTTTACTCGATTATCTTCTGTTACCTCATCTAGCATGTATTCAGTGGTCAGTGCCAGCTGGCTCGGTGCGGTAACCGGTTTGGCATGACAACCCCTAAAAACTTTTATATTTAAAAAGAAAAAATAAAATCTGATGGCTAGAGAGGGGTTCTTTATTATCCTCAGGGGTTCTGTGTTTTCTCCCGCGTTTGCCTAAATTATATCCCATAAAACAAAGAACACCACATTCTAAACGTCTGGGGGGTTTTTCTCCCCCGCCATTCGGTAATTCACCGTTCGCAATCTGTTGTAGCTTCTCTGCCTTCCATGTCGTGCAAATTCCTGCTTCTTCTCATCTGTTTTTTATGTCGATGGTGTTGGCGGCGGAACAGTTGTTAGCACTGTTTTAATGGGTTCAGATTTTATCGGTGGTCCTCACACATAAACACGGAGGTTGTGTTTCCTTACAAAAATTAAAAATACAACCTGCCTCTGGAGCTGCTGTTCATCGTCACTATTGAGCCTGTCCTGAGCTCTTCTGCTACCGTTTGGCTGCGGACGAGATCTTTCTGTAGCACGAGAACGGGAGTGCAAATAAAGTCATTTTTTGGGTAGCCCACAAAAAGGCATTTTTAAAAACTATGCATTGTTTTTTTCTTTCCTCCTCACAATTATGCCCTGCTGGTTTGTCTGTCTCTGCTTCGAATCGGATTTAAAACACAACGTACGCTCACAATTGCAATCTGGCAAAACGGGGGAAGCAGCCCCAGAGGGTACGGACCCTGAAACGAATGATCCCCACGCAGACACACGTTTTTTTTAGAACGACATGTCACGTCAGCCCTGACCCAGAAAACTGCAGATCTGTCATCGTAACCCTTCCCTCCCAGGGTGAGCCACAAACATTTAAACTTTGGCGCTGGCTGAAAGAATCAGGTCACAACCGCCAACGCTCGGAGAGACTCTGATCTAAAAACATCCTGGACGACGAAGTGAAAACACAGTTTTGCAGTTAAGTTGATGCTGTATATGCTTGTCTTTTTTGGCTGCATTTTTTTCGTCTCGTCGATATGTTTTGTGCTTTTTAGCCAAGTGTATTTCTGGTACCACAATTATATTTATTTGCCAGATACTACAAACTCCTCTGAACGGATCAACTGTCTTGTAAAGCTACTGAACATCGACCTTACAGGAAATGAAAACAGTTTAATAAAACAGCTGAGCTTAGAACAGGCCACCATGCACATACCCGTCAAGTTAGAGACCAATTAACCTTAACTAACAGTCGTGTTTTCTGATTTTGGGAAAACTGGAAGAACATGCCAATGTTGTATTCAGGAAGGACCCGGATCAGGATTCAAACCCAGGACTTTCTTGCTGCCAGGCAGCAGCGCAACCAAGTGTAGAATCATGCAGGATGTGGAAGAATTTACTCTGATTTAAGACCGAAAAGCCATACTTAACCCAACAGAGCCCACAGATAGTTTCAGCTGTTGTGCCTGAGACTCAGTGGTGATGAGGTCAGGGTTAAAATGCAAAAGAAAACTCAGGATTTTGATCCACTATATAAAGCTGTGAATGGAAATGAGTATTTGAGTTATATTTGTTGTGGAAACTGCCAAACATTGCTGAAAACCTCGCATGCCCATCCTCCCTTCCCCAAAAGCTGCGTTTTGCTACAGAAATGTGCGTGTAACTTCTCTGTCCTTTTGAAAATAAAGTTCAGCCACCCCTGTGACGGCCTGGTACGCATAAATTTACTCATATTTATTCAGCTGGCTTTTATCTCAGTCAGACATATGAATCACCACGGGCTCGTGACCCCAAGGCAAATATGTTTTCATCAGCCTGTTATTTCTCTTAATTTTTGTTTCTTATATATACTTTTCTTCAAATTCCTGAGCCTCCACAGCTGTGCCTGATCCCCCCTCCGTCGCCTCCCTCCTCCCCATCTCCCCCTAAGTCCTGTCACCGCTGGCAGCAGCAGGTATTTCAGGGCTGTCTCTCAGCTTCATCCACAAATGTCATCCTCTCATGTTGCCACGTGGCATTTACAGAGTCCTCCAGGAGCCGGTCCTTTCAGGTATCGATCGAAGTGCCCTTGTCTCCTGAGCGCCGTTATGTAAGAGAGATGCAAAAATCTACAAAGTCACTGACAGGGAGGGACAGAGAGGGTGCGAACAGGGGAAGAGGAAAGGCTGGAGGGCAAAGGATATTATAAGAAAGCAGAAAAGGCTTTGAGGGAGATGAGAGAGAGGAGTGTTAACTGGGAAAGAGCGACGGCTCGTCTGTCTGGGAGAGGTAGATAGCAGGTCAGCTCTAACAAGACGCTCCAGTATTGTTGTGGTGTGTCATGGCTTAGTGAGTTGATAAGGTCTCACCAGCCGAATACAACAAGAAGCACTAATAATTTAACGCTCCTTTTGTTTTATTTATTTATATATTACGAGATATATGCACATAAAATAATTCTGCCTGCTCCAAAAATATTGGTCGGCTTTATAGACTAAAGTTTTGTGACAACTAAATATACAACATTTAAAGAATAAAAAAATTGCTACTATCCTGGTGGTTGGATATTTAGGGGGCAACGTAGACAAAAATGCTAGCATAAAGAATGGTGCTGTCCACACCGGCATTGAAATGTTCAAAAATGAATTGATCTTTTATTGCAGAAGCAAAATGTCAGATTTTGTTTTTAAAACACCTTACAATACAATAAATTTGAGGTCCCTTAAACAGCTTGCTAGTTTTGTAAGGTTAATCCCCTTACAATGAAATGTGATTAACAAGTCACCTAGTTAAGGGACTAGCTAGCTAGGTAAGGGATCTAAAATTAATTGGCTAGTGAGCTAGTCAGCTAGTATTAAATTAAAGTTTCCTTTAATTCAAAAATCTTTGAATGGAAGTTCAAAAGTTACCTTTTAAAACTATTAGTAAAAGTCCATTTTCAAATCAATACTGAAAAGCTTAAGGCCAGAAATAAAACAAGTGTGTTTAACCTAAACCAGATGCAGCTTTTTTTCAACTGATTTCATTGAGTGAGGATAAATTTTTTATACAACATTTTTGGTGCCCCACATTTTCACTCATGCTAAAAATGTCCATGTAAACCACGTATCCGAATCATCTTTTATTTTGTGTTTCGTGATCATTGCGTGGTTTTGTGAACTTGTTGGCAATCAGCACCATCAGTGCTGTTTGCATCACTGTTGCCTCTCAGCAAATAAGTCCTCTGAGTTTGATGCGTTTCTGCAAGAAGTTTACATCGTCTCCCCAAGCATGCTAAGATAATTGGACACTGTAAGCTGACATTAGGTGTGTGTGTGTGTGTGTGTGTGTCATTTATGACATCTCCTATCAGTTCCCCTCAGCTATTTCTGTCCTTGCCTTCCCCCTTAGCTGCAACACCTTCTGCAGACTCACCTACTATCAACCTTCCCAGCATCCAAATTTCTCAGTTCAGTTTCTCCTTTTCCAGATCATCCTGTACTCTCACGTGTTGATTACACTTTATTCCAGTTGTTAGCTCTGTTTGCGCTCCCTTTGTTCTCCTTTGTGGTTTGGAATTTTTATGTGACTTTTCTTCCTTCGGCCTGCATGAAAGACATTTCACTCAGCTCACAAACTCTTTTCCTGCCTCTGTTTGCAGGTTTATTTTGCCATCAAGTGTGGAGGATAATAAATAGGGTAAAAAAAACAAACTCTACCATTTACTGCTAGTGAACTGCAGTAATTTTTATAGTGTTAGATTGTGCTACTGCACTAAAAGATCAATTTATTTTAAGTGCTTTTCACATCCTTAATAAGAGTGCCAATAACTGTGAAGGGTAATTACTAATTCTTTACTTTGCTTTCGAAGACACTTTTGCGTGGCTCTACTGTGTATTTAGAGGAAACTGACAAAAAACAGTAGCTAGGCACGTACATATATTTTAAAATTATCTAGCTAGCTGTTTTCATTCTGAGATTAAATCGTGTCAGATGTATGTAAAGACAGATTTTGAAAATAATGCATCCTTCTTCTTCTTCTTCTTCCACCACCTTAAGCGGTCTGAATGCTTGTGACATGCAATGACGGCTTGGATGTGAACAATTATCTGCGTCTCCTTGCGTTAGCTCTGTGACAAACAGCTGACATGTTCAGGAAGCAACCAAACAAGCTGCTAAAGTCGGAACATGTCAGCCCCAATCAGGGCGATAACTGATTGATGAAGAGTTCGCGCTAGCAGGATTAACATATGTGGTGATTCATACTGTTAATGTATGTTAATGTGAACTCTAGTTATTAAAGTCAGATATGAGATGTGCAATAGATTGAAAAAATGAGAGTAGTCCAAAATGAATAAGGTTAACAGTAAAAGTAGATGAGAATTTAATAACTGAGCATAAAAGCACCAGAGATTACAGTGTATTAAACCAAACAGCTTAAACATTTCATTTGAGGACAGTTTAATAAGAGAACTAAAGCTACATGAAATACTGAAATAGTCCTCTACGTGGGAACTGCAGCTCACTGTCCCAAAATATTAAGAAATGGTCCATGTTCCTCAGTTTCTTTGTATGACTTGCAGAACTCCCCGCCATGATGTACGACGCCTCTTCAAAGGTTTCAGAGTCGAGCTTCAGCGCGAGGACAGATTCAGCATTTGACCTGTGAACCGGGTCAGACCCTTAAGCAGCATATTACTCTCCTGTCGCTTTAAAAGCAGATGCATATGTGTGAGAGTGTGAGCTGATTCATGTGTCTTCCTGTGACCTCCTTCACCTGCCCTAAAAACCCCTCAACAGATTTGTTTTAAAAAAGAAACTGGGTTTTCCAACCACATAGTGCCATTTTATATTACAATCAAGTAACTTTGTTACCTTCAGTTGATATAAAAATTCTGTCTACATCAAAAATTATTTAAAACAAATTTGACTTTGTAAATTAACGCCTTGAAATTGGGCCTCTGCCTCTTTAAGAAACTCTTGCTCTCTTTGAAACTCCGCCTCCAGGAAGTCATCACAACATCACTCCTTTATTAATCCTTTAGCAACGTTTTTAGCAGTGTTGTGCTGAGAAGTAGCTCCTATAATGAGCTCAGCTGACGCTCAGTTCCCCCAGGTGTTTGCTAATTGCTGCTGGCTAGTCTGAAGGAGCTGACTTGAATATGGCAGCTCTAAGGAGGGGCTTCATCCTTGAAGGTGGAGCTAGGTCTACCCAGGTGTTTTATAAAGCTGCCATGGGAGATTAAAGGATTTCTCAAACTTGCATGAAAGAATTAAAGGAACACTCCAGGTATGTTTTTGATGAGGGAATAACATGATGTAAAGCTCAAAAATGTATATAATACTTCCTCTTTAGGGTCGCCCTGGAAGGTCAACCTCTATTTCAGTATCAAATGAATCCAACCTCTAATTGGTTTTTCTTTGTTACATCTTTTTTCCAAACATTTCCTATTAGCTTATCTGTCCTTGTTGAAGAAAACCATTTCCACACTATGATGCTATAAAAATGAAATTTGTGTTTGTAACCTGAGAAAAAAATGAAGCAGTTTGATGTGTCTGAATAGTTTTTAAAGACACTGTAGATCAGATATTACCAGAAAAATTGAATTTCTCTCCATTTCTCTGTATCTCAGTTCTCTGACATTTGCTGTTGGGCTTTAAATATCTCAGCTTGTGCAAATGAGAAATTTGCCTTACTGCTTCACGAGCGGGCCATCACTGATCTCTCACTTTTCTGTGGAGCCCCGAAATCCCCCACCGCTCGCAGAAAACGCAATTTGTTAAAGTGTACGCCAAATAATTTATTCACTGATTAGTCAGGAGCGAGGCTTTCTCTTTGAACTCATTATCGGCTCAGTATCAGCGTGCCTTCCAGCTATCTCCTGCTGATATCAGAGATAGGACGAGCCGGCCGGCGCTCCCGTCTATCATCGCAGAATGCTTACGTAACGCGAGCCCACCTCCCGTTTGTATGTATACATCGGCACGCCGGAGCCAGGGGACATTTTCATGAGCGTCAGGACTCACTGAAGATTAGAAGGGGTCGATATCATCACAAGCAGAAGAATGGAGCGACCGCAGAGCGATTACGCCAGATGAACCTGAAGCCATGAGTGGGATACACACAGAGGAGCCTCACATGCTCTGGCATTGATCGACGCTCAATGAGAAGTTCTATCAACTCCAGTTTTACAATCAGTTCACGTTGAACCGTCTCGACCAAATGATCCAAAAGCATCTGGCGGCGGCCGCTGTGTTGCTAAGCGATGCCCACCTCGAATCTGCCTTTTACAATTCCTCGCTTGTCGAACTGTGATTGAAACACGAGGACCTGATTTGAAGATGATGAATTGTTGAAGAAGCCGCTGGCTCCACACAAACACGCTCCGCTCGGGTCGGCGCTCCGCTGACCTCGTGGCTCGCCATCCGTTTCAATCCGTCACACAGCCGAAGGTGAGTGTCTGTGATCGGTCGGCGGACGGATCCACGGGAGGGGAGGTCAGAGGTCGCGGCCATTCCCACCGAGGCGGCGGTGACTCGTCTCTGCTTGCTGTCACCTCATCGGCATTTAACCCTCATAAATAACCGAGACAGAATAATTGTTATTTGAATAACAGTAATAAAGAAAATGGTGTAAACACAATCAGACTGATTGTGTGAGAAACTGCGGCTGAACGAATCCCAAAATGTTTATTTTTAGCGTGAGGATGAAACCGTTTCAGCGTCTGACACTGTTCAATCTCATAATTCACCGTAATGACTCGGAGAATAATTAGCTCCCTAATTAGCTGGCAGAATTACCAGAAACGGTGCGCCTGAGCGTCACTCTTACGTTTTGGGAACACAGAAACGGAGGCATCGGTCTGTCAAGGCTTGAGGTTGAACAGGCTCCCGGTCTGGGCTTCCTCCTGGGAAACTCTGATGTGAGCATGACAGACTCTGACACACGGCTGTGATCGAGTCGGGACTCCAGTAAAGGCTGCGGATACTCCGGAGTCCAACAAGCCGCTGGTGAGTGGACGCTGCCCAGCGGAGGAGGCGGGCAACCTGGGAAACCTCTCAAGGTCAAAATCATCAAAAATGTCTTCTTCATCTTCCCTTCATCTTCTTCTTGTTATTAATTATTTGGCAAAAAGAAGAATTTTTTTTATATTACAGCCATACTAAGAATAGATAAAAAAAATTAATTATGAGAATGAAGTCATTATTGTCTTGTCTTCTTTCATAAAAAGAAGACAAATATTTTTAAAGAAACTGTATCGTTATGGCTATTGTTTTGAGTCCACAACAGAGTATTAGTATTGGAATATTAATCTAAGAAAAGATTAAAAAATAAAATTATGAGGACAAAGTCATAAAATTACCACAATGAAGTCATAATATTACCAGAATAAAGTTGCATGAGAATGAGGTCGAAATAATACCGGAATAAATTTGCAGTAGTACAAATCAAATTTGTACTACTATTTGTATACTACTATTTGTATTATCTCAAAAGTAATATTTTGAGAATAAAGTTGTAATATAATGACTTTATTCTCAAATTATAACTTTGTTTACATTTTATTTTCTTAGTGTTGCCCTGACACTCTGTCGCATGATGTACATGTTCTATAAATATGGCTAAAACTTCTCAAGAGAATAGAAAAGTGAGAGTATCTAAGCACAAAGTATGACAATAATACATGTCGTAGCTAATTCTTTTTTAAAATATCTCTTCATACTGAGTTAAAATCAGGAAATTCACAGAGGTTTCGGGTCTTTCTAGTCATTCGACATCAGACTACTTGATCTAACATAGTTTGATCAAACCTCAGCTGACCCACAAATCGGCTCTTCTGATCCACAGCAACCAGGGCTCCTCTTTCAGTGGGTTTGGAGTGGGAACAGCCAGCTCCCCTTCCTCATGTCGACTATAGTGTGGGCTCCACACCTACAATAAAGCCGGATGTCAATCGAAGGTAATTATTTGGACTGGGATTCATTTATAGGTATCAGGGTAAAGGGGGATGAGTACAAGTGCAGGCCACACTTTAAAAGTTATGTTGTACTTCTTTGTTTAATTTAGGATATTTCTTAATAAATTATTTCAATTTTATTTCATTTAAGAGACAGTTGTATCCTTATTGTTTATTGAGGAAGTGTAGCAAGAAATTTGGCTGATTTATTTCTTATAATGAAAGGTAGAATTAAGACATCTGCAGATGAGGATCTAGGTTTGGGTTTGTTAACTATGCCTTTATGTACGGCTCTTTAAGGCTACGCTTACACAGCAGTGTGACCCAAATCTGATTTATTATTTTTGTTCTGTCGATATGCGACCGAAATCCGACTTTCACGGCAGTTCGAACGGCCCAATTCAGGTTTTTTGAAACAGTGTGTTATTTGGAACTGAGTCAAATACGCTTGTGAACGGTCATGTCGCATTTAATCCAGGTTGTGCATCATTGGCGTGAGACGTGCGTCGTAATTCTCCATCAGAGGAAGGTAGACGGAACGCAAAACGATGACTGGAATGATAGCTATGAGATTATGAAGTCTGTTGGGCCGAAACGCATCACGTCAGAGTCAAACGTTGCAGTCGCTGCTTCACGAAAAGCCATTTCTATTATTTGTGCTTTTCCTTTTATTAGCTTCCATAGTCTGGTTAAAATTTGGTGACAATCTTTTCATCTCCAATTCCTAAAAAAACCCAAAACGTTAAAATTAATCCACAGACGACGGCGTCTGTTATTACTTCCGTAAACAACGCGCTGCTGTGTGACGTCAAAGTTCTCCTTGGACACTAAGGGCTTGTAAGCCGTTCACACAAAAGTCTGATTGCATCTGCAAAAAAAAGAAATCTGAATCAAATATCAAGACCTGCCTTGTGCGAACATAGCCCAAGATCAACAACGTGTTGGGTAATTATAAAATTATAACTCCATAACGGCAGGTCGATTTGCTTGTTTATCCCTTCAGGCGCATTCATTTTTTTAAATTTTTTTTTTGTTTCTCCTGACCTCCATGCTCCTGCTGCCATCTCTCTTCCAAGTACAAACTGTTTCCAGGCAGCGTGTGGAGGGAAGGAAGGTCTATCAATCCCATTAGTTGAGAGAAGTCCAGGAGTGTTATTACTTTGAGCCAAGCCATTAAGTTTTTACCTCGGAGGGATCGATGCCAGATGCCAGAGGGGTTGTTTATCTTTTGTCTTCTTATCAGGAGCTGGAGGTAGAGGTAGAGGAGGGGAAGACGGAGGAGGAACGGGGCTGAGGGGGCCGAGGAAACAGAGAGAGAACACCTCGTTCCAGGAGAATGAATCCTACTTTTACTTAGGATTCGGCACCTCGATCTGAACGCCACCTTTTGATTTGCCCAGGATGACCGTGAGGAGCTCGACTCCTCTTGATGTGGGAGATCAGAGACGAGACAAGGGTATGTGAAAGACTCGCAGCCAGCAGGGGAATGACTCAGTATGATTATTAGTTGATTTGAAAGCTGAGCTCCGTGCCATTAAACTCACCTAATAATGAGCCTGTTTAGCCTCTGATTGTTAATAAGTTGTAAATTCCTCTTTTTGGGGTTGAAGTTTCTACTGACAGAAAAATTCTTTTGCTCATTGTAGATCTCGATTGAATTTGATCGACATCTACTTTTTTTTTTAAAGATTCTCAGTTGGATTTAGGTCTGCACTTTGACTAGGCCATTTTAAAACATGGATATGTTCTGATATTAGTGGTCCCGACTACAACTCGGTGATTCCTAAAGGATCGTATTTTTTTTCCATGCCATCTTTAAAGAAAATCTTTTCACTACGCATCACTTTGCTTCCACTTCACAATTACTCACTACTGTACCCTTATGTCGGTCTGTCACATTAAACCGCAGTGAAGTACACTAAAGTTTCTAAATGTGGGAAAGTTTCCGATGCAGGAAAACGTGTTTTAATTCAACACCGTATTTGACACAAACTCTTTATTAAGGCGGATCTCGGCTGTTGTTTGACTTATTTCTGCAGGCTTGAAAGCAGAGCAGCAGGTGACTCATGTAACGGAGCGAGGCGAACACAGGAGAGAAAACTGCTTCTCTTAAACCCCGAGATGTGAGAGAGGCTGATGAAAGCCGTTCGCGCGGGTCCCTAACAAGAAAGATGGACGGAGCGTGAAGCAGAACGATGAAAAACAGCTGTCTGGAGGAGCTGCCTGCCTCCCTCCCTCCCCGCCTCTCCCTCGCTTTGTCTCTCGTCTCTGACTTGTAAACACCGACTTTCATCCCTTCCCTTTTTTCTTATTCTGTTTTATCGACGATAACTTCAAAGCCCTCATTAGAACATCTTGATTTCTCTTTATGAAGTCAAAACACCGAGCTGATCTCTTTATGAATTTGAGATTTGGGTTTCAGATGTTCTCCCCCTTTTTTTTTTTGGAATTTAATTTTTCCAACTTCTCCTTCTCCTCCCAAGACTTTAACTAGACCTCAAATTGAGCTATTTCTCATTGTTGCAGTCCCACTCGACCTTCATTAATTTGGCACTACCTTCAAAAGACTGCCAGCAATAATTCTCCATCACTCACAGGATGTTGTGAAAAACAACACAACAGAGATTGTTCCAAAAAGCGAAAGGTAAACACGCAGCAGCTCGTCCTTCTCCACCGACAGGGTGTTGTTGCTATGCGCTGGAAATCTGTACAAAATCCACAAAAAAAAATAAAAATAATGAATGAACTCATGCATTTGGCATTGGGATAAAACCTTTGGGTTGGTGCAGGAGGTGTGAATAATGTTTCGCTTACCTGCCGAGCACATAGCTGGTCTGTTTCTGCTGAAAGGATCCATTGACGGGCCCGAAGCCGGGGAATTTCCTGCTGAACGGCTGCTGACAGCGCTTACGGCGCTCCTGGGGACTCCCTGTCAGCGGCTTCCACTCTCCATAAACAAGCAGCTTCCAGCCGTCTTGGGACGCAGACTGCAGGAAACCCTGGACCGGTGGAGCACTGTCGCTTCCATTCAGGTGAACGGTAGGTAGAAGCAGTGGTGGTGATGAAGTGTAACAGTGGCTGGGAGGAAGGACAAACGATAACGCTCCTTTGTACCCGTAGGATGCAGCAGTCTGCTGAGGCTCAGTGCCCACCAGCCACAACAACGCTAGTCACGTCGCTTTTAGATTGTTAATGCTGTTTTTCTTTAGCATTTATTAAACTGTTGCCGTGTGTGTTTGTGTGTTTTTAACCAGACTTGCGATTGCTAAATTTGCTTGTACTGTGTGTAGGTGCTGGTCACAAAGCAAGCTAGTGGCTTAAAATTCTATGAAATTTCAAAACTTTTGGAAAATCTTAAAGAACTTGGTTTGAATAGTGATAGATATTAGCATCTAAACTGGATTTAGACACTGATATCTTAACCAAGACTTGAAGGATTTAGTTAAGAAACTAATAAGTTAGTGTTTTTCATGTATTAGTATAAGCAGAAGGATGTCAGCAAAAAATAAA
The DNA here is from genome assembly GCA_903066825.1 of Alfaro cultratus. NCBI lineage: Eukaryota > Metazoa > Chordata > Actinopteri > Cyprinodontiformes > Poeciliidae > Alfaro > Alfaro cultratus. The sequence continues at coordinate 6,154 of CAEFZX010004595.1, read as the reverse complement.
GTCCTGCTTGGTTATTCTGCTCATTAGTTGCGCAAATAGGAATTACAAGCATAGATTTGCTTAATAAAAACGTGCTATTTTCAAAAAAACACTTAAACAGTTTTTGCACTGGGATGTCTTTTTTTTTTTAAATGTGATCAACAACCGGATGTTTCTACTGACGGAAAAGACAAAGAAGACAACAGGAAGTGGTACGAGGATGATGTTGCTGCCTGGTTTTTAACAACTTAATGCCTGAACAAACTTATTCACGCATGTATTTAATAGCTTTTTTTTTTATCTCGTGGAAACACCACAACTACAAAATTGTGTTTTTTCACTATTAGCAGAATTTTGACAAAGTTTTGCTAAGAACATTCCAAAGCTAGTAGGGAATCGGCAAATTTAGCTCATTTTGCCTGTTTTCATGAATGACACTGGAAAAGTATAAAGTCATATTGGTGGATTAAAATATCAAGAATAATGTCGTTTTTTTCTTTTTTTTTAATGAAATGTTGCCAGAAAATACAAAATATTAAACCTGTTTCTTTCCAAGCAGGCTAAGACAGCCGACCTGCTGACCAGCCTGTGTGTTCACTGGATGTTTACATGCTAGAAGTGGAATACTGTCTTTGCTACTGAACGTTTTGAAAAGTATAAAGTTCTCCCTGTGCCTGTGTGGGTTTTCTCTGGGTTTCTCAGCTGTCGACCTCTGTCCAAAGTCAAGCATGTTTGGTTAATTTATAACTGTAAAATTGCCCTTCAGGTTTGTGTGCGTGTGTGTGTGTGTGTGTGCGTGTGTGTGTGTGTGTGCGTGTGTGTGTGCGTTCCTCTGATGGAACAGCAACCTGTCCAGGATGTATTCTGCCTGTCGCCTATCGACAGCTAAAGATAGACTCTGACCCCCCCGTGACCCTGAACAGGATTAAACTAGTATAGAAAATGGATGGAGGACTAATGACAAATAGCATATCTGCTTAATGGTTTCCATGGCAGCCTATGCATCCAGTTGGACGTTGCTTTTATTTCATTGTCTATAACACAATCCCAACAAAAGCATTAAACATTATGAAGCTTCTTTTTCTTGAACAAATAATTTGCCCCTACATTTACAGTGAGATTGACATAGTTATACTTACAATCTGTAAGTATAACTACTTACAGATTGGATGAGGTTAAACCACATCCAAAACTTCCAGTGGTTCTTTATTTTACAATGTATGATGTATTTAACTGATGGCCAAACTGGTTTGTATTTTACAGATGTGGCTCTACTTCACCAGTATGAGAATAGAGCATCTTAGCAAAGTTAAAGTCAACATTTATGGCATGGATATCTGCAAACGTTTGCGACGTTTTTGCACTTTCCATGAAATTTATTATTTGATTTAGTATCAAAAGACAGAAAGTTAAAATTGAAATAAAAGTTCTTATTCATTTGAGCATTTTAAAATATAGAAATTCAGATTAGTTTACTTTTTTTTTATTATGTCAAAATGATTTTTTGTAATTACAGACTAAGAAAAAAAAGTGATTTTAAACAGGAACATCCCAACTTAACAAATATTTGAAGATAGGATTAAAAATACTTTTTTTTCCAATCAAATATGAATCTGAAGTTTAAAACATGCACCCCTCACATGCACTACCAGTGATGACACAGGGTGTATAATATTATTTTCAAGTACAAATTGACATAAAATCAAAAATAAAGTTTCTACCTTTTCTGTTGTATTTCATTTGTTTTAGGTTTTTTTTTCTGAACAAAAATAAAACAAACATCAGGTTTGCATTCCTAGTTCCTGATGAGAAAATGCATGTACTGAAGCATGCATGAACTCGTAGCACGAATAATTTAAATGGACGGGAAAGAAATGGTGTAAAGCCAAGGTAGATGCATTTTAAAGTGCTTCTGCGACTAGATGATTAAAATATTTATCATTTATTTGACCTCAAAAACATCTGCGATTCTGCACCGGGTGACATTAGGCTGATTTCTATAAAGAGTTGCTTGTTAAAACATACAAAAATTTTAGACTGAATTCAATAGGGGAAAATAAGATTTGCAACAGAGCAGCACAGATTCAGGAGTAACGCTAAGTTCAGTCTCCTGCAGCAGAGGTCGGTTAAGGATGGAGGCTGTAAACCGTGAAACATGCGCTCTCCACTTTATTCCTCAAAGCTCAGTCATGCCAGTCCTGCCCGGTCGGCGCTCTCAGAGGTTCCCTGCCTCCGCTAAATCACCTGACTGCACTTGTGATCGGCCACCTGCCTGCACAGCTGCTGTTCACTTCCTCATTAGCTCTTCAGGATAGATAGAGGACGCTTAGCCCGGTGCTTCACCGGCTTGTTTATGGGGGCCAATCAGAGCCCCCCCCGCGTCCTCGGCTGAACCGTGCGATTCGCCTGGTCTCTCGATCTGCCTCTTGAGGTTTCTCTGTTTAGTCCGACTTAAAAATAGAGAAGATAAATATCGATTTGTTCATCCACCGTTATATTTGCTCCTCGTTGCAAAGGAAGTTAGTGCCTCTCCAGCTGTCATTGGGGGGAGAGGTGAGAGCTACCCTTGAAAGGTCGCCGTTCCATTAGGTGACAGAAACAGAGACGCACTAGAGTTCAGATTTATGGTCCGAACCCGACCCGGGTTGGTGGTTGGCTCCTGTGGCGCGTTTCATAAGCCCATACAGGTCAGAGAAAACCAAACGAGAACACACAATATAAAGTTGTATTGATCTACTTGTAGTCTAAATCGAGGAGTAGAGCATTCAGTAAGTGGGGAGAAGTTAATGACACTGCTCCGCTCCCATCAGCCACACATCCCAGAAGGTTTGGACCTGACTCACCTCACGGCTGCAACAAGCGACAAGATGGAGCTGAAAGATGTTGGACCACTCCGTACTTTACATGGGGGCCTAAAGACGAAAGCAGTGAAATTGTATTTAAAAAAACGTCGGGCTTATAACTAAAGTTAATTAGCTGAATCGAGCTCAGACACAATGCCTGTGGGTTCGGGTCGGATTGGACTTTTTAGGACAAACAACCAAGCATGCACACTTATTTCTAATGGCAACTTGGCAGATTCCTGCCAGTGTTTTTTTTTTTTTTTTTAAGTTTGTAGGAAACTAGAGAAGCCAAACAATCATCTGCTGCAAGCATGAAAAATGTTTGTTCTGGCTGATTGTTTTTTCTTTTTTTTTGCCTTTTTTTTTAATCTCTTCTGTGTGAGCCTGCATAATTAAAACAATGAATATTAGCAAAAATGAATAATCAGAAAATTGACAAGAAAAAAAGGGGAAAAAAGTATCCAAACCCACATGTGTTTAGCAATTCCATCTTTTTGTATCACTACTTTATGTTCTGTCTTAAATGAATCCAGTTTAATTTGTACTGTTTTTGCTCTGTTGGTTGTTCTCTTTACTTATCTATTTGTTGACCACTAAATTATTTAATGTCTGTTTATATGCCACAAAGCAAGAAAATCTCATTTTCTCTTGCTTGTGACAGCCGGCCAATGGTGAACCACTTACATGACACCATTTTTATAGGTTAAAGATGATTCAATTTGACAGAACAAGGAAGCAATGTCTTGGGGGGGAGAGGCAAAAAAACAAAAAAGACAGAAAATGGACACGTTGCGGTTTGCTGTCCCCGTAGTAAAACCACTGCTTTGAGAGAGTCTGAAACAAACCTCAAACATTTGACTGTTCTTGAAAGTGGAGAGAGTGAAAGTTAAGCAAGAGTCAAAGTTTTTCTTTTTTTTATATACTTTGATGTATTCAATGGGAGTTATATCAATCCAGCCCAGCAGCGGCTCTCGGCTCACAGAAGGAGCTTTTACTCGCAGAGGCTTCCACAGAGCTAATGACACGCGGCTGCAGCCGCCGTCGCCGCCCGGCTCCGGTGGCAGCTGTGTGCTGAGGCCGGGCTGAAATCCCTGTCAAATAACCCAGATTTCAACCTGTCAGCGCGCCGACGCGCTCCCGCCCGGCTGTCTGCCCTGTCACTCTCCGTGACCCCTCATCACTTATCACCAGTCCGGCCCCAGCACGGGACACGGCCACATGCATAAACACTCCAGACGCGCACAGATGGACCGCATGGACGCTTGTGTAAACTACAAGTCAGTCACGCCCCGCACTGCTTCTCTTATGTTTGCACTTTCACCTGCTCAACTGATCTCTTTGACTGGCACTGCAGCAGCTCTTGCTCGTTTCAGCGGCGTTACTGTTTCTGGCCCGGTGTGTGTTTAATCATTCAGGATGTGTGAGTGAATACATTGAGGCGATTAGCATTAACATGGGGGTTGTGCTCTGCGTCGCTCGGCCGTCCAGGATTGGGAGACCTACATTACATTCAGAGCATATCATCCCTTAAAGGACGGAGATTGTCTCTGATCTGTTGCTGAGTCTCGGCGGCTCTCTCTCCCCGCTCATTAAACAGTGCAGGTTGGTGGCAGGGGGTGATGTCTGAGCTTGATAGTACAGCAGTCCGTGAATACATCTTGTCTTTTACGGAAAGTTATTAAAGGGAAAGTATTATGTGTTTTCCACACACATAGGGCCATTTCATAGCATAATCAAATTACAAAGTAGGTTTTCTTTTAAGTCATATTTGATATATATTTTTTGTAGCAACTGAGGTTAACAGTTACTTAACACCTTGAAATTGGGTCTCTGTCACTTTAAAAGCTCCGGCACTTTCTGAAACTCCTCCTTCAGGAAGTTATGACAACAGAGATCCTCTATTGACCCTTTAACAGCGTTTTTACCAGCGTTGTGCTGAGAAGTAGCTCGCATGATGAGCTCAACAGATGTGCAGTTACACCAGATGTTTGCTAATTGCTGCTGGCTAGTTTGGAGGAGCTGTGCCTCAAAGGCGGAGCTACGTCCACCCAGGCGTTCTGCACAGCTGAATGGTTGCCATGGGAGATTGAAGGATTTCTTAGACATGCATGAAAGAGTCAACTTAACATTTCCGGTATGTTTTTGATGAGGCAATAACAGTATAAATTGACGTAAAGCTCAATAAAGTTGATTTTTACATAATACCAGCCCTTTAATAATTGAGCAACATAGCCAACAACTAATTACAGCAACTAACCGAGGAAAATGCTCTACAATATAAACTTCAAAATTAACCAAAAGGGTGTACATGTACACCAATTTTGTTGAGTTATCCTTTTCTCTGGTTGAAATTTTAATTTATTGACCAGGGCAAATCAGATGAAGCTTTTTTTTTAAGAAAAGATACAATACTTTACTAAATTCTGCAACCACCTCTTAATTTTTTTGTATTTTGCTTTCATGAAATCAATTTCTTATTCAACACAAACAAGCTCAGATCTAATGTGCCTTGAGAAAACGAGGCCCGAAGTGGTGATTTTTAATGAGCAATGCCACGAGAACCTCGACCTGTGAAAGTTCTTCAAAGGATAAAATCACCGCCGCGTTTCAGGCAACAAATCAAAGAGATATGAAGTTCGATTGTGCAAACAATGAAAAAGCAAGGAGAAGCGAACATAGTGTGTGTGTGTGTGTTTGTGTGTGTCTCGGCTTGAAACGTCCTTGTACGTCAGACTGAAATGATTACGGCAAACACAGGGCTTGTCTGTTTGCAGCAGCAGATGGCCCAGACACATGAACGGTGATGGCGACTGTTGTGGTTTTATCACCGTGTGAGCACGAAGCGTGTGGCGAGCTTTTGTCAACTGTTACGTAAGTGAGAGCCTGCTTTCTTTCTTTTTTATTTATTTATATATTTTTTGCATTTTTTGAAGAGGTGCCGAGATGAAACACTCCTCTGTGGCCCCCGCTGTGGCTTTTCTCCCCTAAAAATGCCATGTAGACAAATGGTTTGCGTCTGGTTTGTATTGACTCGTTCGGTCAGCGATGAACAAGAGAACAAACACAGATCCGCCACAGACTGTTGCTTGGGGAACCGTGCCATGTTTTGACAATGCAGATGTTTTCAAATGATGGAAAGAATTAAGAGTTCTTTTTTTTTTTTTCCTTCTTTCTCTTTTTCAAACAGGCCGTAACTCTTTTCTGTTAGATTCGTTGGAAAGTAGTAGTATTTGTTCAGGCTTTTTGATGCACTTATATTTAAGAAGAGTGGGAAAGGTTTTTACTTACTGAGGTTTAAGGGAACCCATACAGAGTATGTACTCTAGAGGAAT
>CAEFZX010004590.1:0-10707 GCA_903066825.1 Alfaro cultratus | reverse complement strand
TATTGTTGCACTACTGCCATCTATTGAATCCTAATATATATACCTCAAATTCTCATAATGAGCCCAGTATTCACCGCACGCTTCTTCTTCTACGGGGAAAATGAAGTCGGCGGCTGCTTACCGTAGTTGCGAGACCTGTTGTGGCTCAATATTGGTCCATATATAAGGCGCACCGGATTATAAGGCGCATTGTCGGCTTTTGAGAAAATTGAAGGTTTTTAGGTGCACCTTATAGTGCGGAAAATACGGTAGTCCAGATTCATAGGGAAACTCTTCTAATTAAATTGAGCGTATTACGAGGGAGACCAGACATTTCCATGTTCTGGTTAAAAATAACTTTTTTTCCACACCATCCAAGTAAATTTTTCCTGTGTTTCATCCTTCGATTTCTAAAGCAGCAGAATAAGGAGGATTCATTATAACTTTCTTCAAAACATCGAGATTACTAAAACTACCTTTCAGCAAGGGAGGAACGCCCAGATGATGATGTCTGGCTTTTGGAAGCTTTTAATCACAACATTTGAATGACATGATGCCACACCACCAAGAACTGGGGTGTTTGAGGTGTTTCAAATCAAAAGAAATCAGAAAGAGAACTTTGGACCGCCGTACTCTGGCTCGTTCTCGGCTAAAAATTCCCACAAGTATAAACAGAAATGCAAATTCTCAGCCAGCACACCATCGAGAAGGAGATGGGTTCTGTGTCCCCTGAGATGAACATACAGTAGTTTGGTGCTAAGTATCCAAATGAACCGCACTATTCCGCCTTAATAGACATAACTTAATTTCTGGACTTATCTGGGCTCATTTCTTTGTGTCTGTTACTTGAGTTGTAACCGACACCCATGAAAGGTTTTCACCTTTCATGAGAAATATACTTGCTGAGAAAAGATGTTGATGTGTTTAAGCTTTGTTTTCCTTGCTGGTTGTGTCTTGAGCAGTACCGATTAAATTGTATTTGTCAGCCATTGCTAAATAAAAATCCAATGTTGATGGCAACATATGTTGTTTGTTTTTTTTTCTCATCGCAGTAAAACTGGTACAGCAGATGAAAAGGCCAACGCCACAGCCAAGGCCCTGGAAATGTCTCTGCAGTACAGCTTTGTCACTCCTCTCACCTCCATGGTGGTGACCAAGCCTGAAACAGAAGACGGCACAGACAGCCCTCTCATCGCGGACAAGCTGACCGAGGGTAAAACAAAGTTTTCCTCCCCTCCGATTTATCCAGTCAAGCTTTTGGCGTAGAATTAAGCTTGCGTATTTGAAAGGAGCAAACACATTGATAATAAGCATCATGAACATCATTAACTGGATTTTCTGGTACAAAACGTGTCAAGATGTTGTTGGTCTTTTTTCACAGAGCAAAGACAGCAAGCGGAAAGACTGAGACCAATGTGTGAGAGTCATTTTCTAAAGTAAAGATAAAAAGAAAAAAAAACTACTGAGTTTTGGTAATTTATTAAATTAGGTTTTCTTTACTTGTATTTCAATGTACAGGGTACTCACAAGTTGCATCGAATTACATCCAGGCCCCTGTACAGTATGCACCTTCTCCAGTGTATTTAGGTAAGCACATTTTATTCCCAAAGACATTAAAGAAGGATGAAGATGGTTATATCTCTTACGTATTTTGTAATCTATAAGGTTTGTCCAAATGTGGATTTGTAGCGATTTCTTAGATTTCATGTTTTAAATATTTGTTTTCTTGCTGATAGAGAAATTTAGGTAACATTTTATTTGAATGGGTGTGCGTAAGACTGACATGACACTGTCATAAACATGACATAATCCATGTTATGAACATGAAGGAGTCTTTATGAATGTTTATGACTGTTGTTATGAAGTGCCATTTGGTAATGACACTTTTAATGCAAATTTGACTCTTTTAATTTACTTTTAACTATTTAACTATTTACCGAAAGGCACTTCATGACAACAGTCATAAACATTCATGGACACTCCTTCTTTTTCTCGACACTTTAATTTTTATTATTTTTTTGGAAGTATTTTATCTGTGTAATCATTGCGGAGCAAACAGAATAAAGCTAATGGTCTGTTGTTGTCATACGATAATTCCCTCTGTGTGTTTTCTCAAGAGTTACAAAATGTTATTTTAGTTTTTAAGCAAAGAGTTTAAAGTTTCAACCACAAAGGCAGAACTTAACAGTTTAAAATTTGCTTCAATAGTAAGAAAAGACAAAAAAAAAGAAACACAACTTTTAGCTTTTTCACAATGAAACATTTCAGTTCGGATTGGTGTGCATTATAGAGTGACCTTGGTAATCGTAGCAGCTGAAATACTCTAAGAGAGTGTCAGAGTGACAGAAATAGTCCTAGTTTGCAAAATTTCTTCAGATTTCATGGTTGGGAGTAACTAATGGAAGACTCTCCAGCTAAAAGAGGCAAATAAACCACAGAATAACTCCTGCCTTACCTGTTGTTGATTGACAGTAAACACCACCAAGCAGAGGTACCTACTGCATAAAAGTATTTGAATAATTGTTCAGAGCAGAAAATGACAGACTAAATAAGTTCTGAATACATGTGGGGAATGATGCGCCCCCAAGGATCTTCACATATAAAACTCATATTAGGACCGGTACAAGTAAAGTGTTTCCATCTAGAGCAGCTATAATAAAATAAAATGGTGTCACAAGCTAGAATACTACAGTCGTTTAATTTATACATTTAATTTTCACCGTTGGTGCACTTGTGTCGACATCAGCGTCAGTGGACGAAGCTAACCAATGGAAATGTTGGAGTTTAAAAGCAGCAGAAGTTTGTTTTGATCTTGGTCTTTCTCTCCTATTGTCTGTTAGCTTTAGCTGCTAGGATAAGCGAATCTGGATTTGTAGTAACTGGAGATATTAACAACAGAACCAAGCTTCAAAAATCCCAAGCTCTCACTCCGAGCGCCACCTTTTTTAATTGTTACTGCCACTGTCTGTGCTGCAGTGGATGGAGATCCCCACTTCATTATAGAGCTTCCTGGGAGAAACGACTCTCTGTGCTTCAACATCAACGACGTACCAGGAACCATTTTCAATCTGGTCCGTGACCCAGAAGCAGGTCGGCAAACCAGTTTCAAACAGTTCGCCCTCTGAAGTTCAACCTTTCAACCTTTCCATTCTTTCTGCACTGATTCCCATCATCTCTCCTCAGGTGTTTTTGTCAACGGTCAGATCATAGGAGACAAGAAGATTCCCCCTGAGGGGAAAATTAACACCTATTTTTGGCGTTTCGGCATCGTCCACCGGACGTTGGGCGTCAGCCTGCAGGTGACCACTCAGTATATTTCAGTTTCGCAGGACGGTAAAGATGCCAAGCTGCTGTGGACAGATGCAGCCTCTCTCAAAGGACCCAAGTGAGTTGGAGCAGTTTACTTTTCATACCAGGAACTCAGAGTACGCTGAGCTTCTTGAACTGCTAACTTTACAGCAACTCGTTCCTGGTTTAGTTCCATGTTTTAAACAAAAACTAGTTTGACTTTAGTTTGATCAGCTCCACCAAATCACCCATGTATAGTTTGTTTGTTTCCTCCCATTAGACTAGCGTTGAAGGAGGTCCAGTTGGGTTAATCCAGGCAAAAATGAGGATGTTAATTCTTTAAGCAACCTACTGTTTCTCCTGTAAAAAAAAACAAACAAACAAAACATTTTATTATGTTTTTTTGTTTCCCATCAAAATGGAAACCGTTGTGCTAAAGGAAAACTTAAAAAGTTTTCTTCAGATTAGGTCGATTGTGACAGTCTTTGTTATGTTGTGTTTCAGCGTGGATGTCGTGGTTACTAAAGATGGCAGCCTGACTGTAACGTTAAAGCGCTCCGTTAAGTTTGTGATCCTGCTCCATAAAGTGTGGAAGAAGCACCCCTATCACCGGGACTACCTCGGTTTCTACACCCTGGACACCCACCTTCTGTCCCCTTCTGTTCATGGCTTGCTAGGTGCAACATAATGGATTTTTTGTGTGTGTGTGTGTGTCTGCATGTGTGTGTGTGTGTTTTTACACTTCCTGAAGATCGCTACGATTTAAATTCAGTGTTTTTCATAGTAACCGGGTTTAGTAAAACATTGAAACACAAGAATGCACAATGAAGCAAGATATATTTGTATGGATCTGGCACAGATATAAATCCAGCAAAGCATAAATAACTTCCTGCATGCGCACAGGTACCATAAACTAAAAAGTTAATGACAAATTGATGTATTTCAGTAATTCAACTGAAAAAGTAAAACTCCTATATTCTAATAATTTATTATACTCACACAGTTTACATGTTAATTTGTTAAGTTTGATTATTGCATACATATACTGAAAACCCAAAATTCAGTTTCTGACAAGATTAGAACCAGGAAATATCGACCAGATTTAAATTTCCTTACCTTGTGCTGTTTGAAAAATAACACAAGGTGCTTTAAACTGTCCTTCAGGTCAGTTTTACCACGGGATTGAGTACGAGGTGACAGATTTACGTCCCGGGGAATCTCCAGAGAAACCAGACGCCACCATGTTTGCAAAAGGACACCAGCTCAATGTGACCAGGTAAGTCGAGAGAGTGGAGCTGGTTGTCGTAAACGTCTGAAAGCGAACCCAACCTGCTCTCCTGGATCCGCACAGAGGCTGGCAGAGGGACTTCAGAAGAGATGTGAAGAACGGTGAAAACGTTCCCTGCTGGTTCATCCACCACAACGGATCGGGCCTCATCGACGGAGCAGTGGCAGACTACGTTGTGTCGAGCCTTTTCACTACAGTCTGAAAGCAAGTAGCGCATTCTTGTGCACTACTAAATACGATCAAAATCAAGTTTATTAAAGCAATGAGGAAATCTAGCTTGACACTCTTGCAGAAAACAGAACTGTCTTTTTTTTCCAATATTGTGGCAAATTTCTAGGATTAGAAGAACTTTTTTAAAACACTGCTAGGTGAAAAATTAACCCAGTTTGGGTTATTTCCCCTGTTGTGGACAATTTCAGTACTTTAAACTGAATGAATTTTAGACTTTGTTTTTTGTTCTGCTGTTCAAATAATCAGATTAGTAAAACAGACAACAACAAAAATGTTCAGATAACAGCTTCATAATGTGCATTATGGGTCAGTTTGCCTCTTTGCCAATTTGTTAACCTCGTTTTACGTCTACATGCTGCCTACAAAGTCCATTTCGTTAACAGAAACAAAGCATGTCACACCCATGTCTTTAATCATGGCGTATCGGTTTATTTCTGATGACTTACGGAGATAAATAATCACACAGATTCTCAGATCTCACATATAATTTCACTGTGTTGTTTTACATTTACTAGAGAATTCATACATCTACACCACATTTCCATTTACTGTGGTTAGATCCTCACAACTGGCGCTTAATGAAAGATTATGAACCAAAATAACTGATCACATTATGGCGAGGGCGGGATGCAAGGATGACATATTCTTTGTTTAAAATAAATCACTACACTACAATAAAACACATTCTAATTGTTTTGTTGTTCTTTGGTTCATTTAGACAAGTAGTGCGGATTGCATGTTCCACAAAAAAAAATGGTGAGAAAGATTTGCATTATGGAGACTTCTTGTAGGTTCCTATAGGTGAACTGTGTAGGTTAGAAACATTTATTCATCTTTATGTTTGAAGATGAATAAATAAAATTAAAACTTTATTTGTAGTTGTAAACATTTTTAGGCTGTCCCTTATCGTCACTTGCGTTATGTTATTCTTGTCTGCCATAGCAAGCTAGGTGTTGGTGATATTTAGGACAGCCAAGAGTTATTTAGCTTGATGAAAACCTGGCAACACTGAGTATGAAACAACCTAACCTGCAAAAATGTCCAGCAATATATAAAACCTAACAGTACAGATAAACTGTTTAATTTTATTAACAAAGTTCACACTCTCTATTACACTCTCTGGAATACATTTCCTGTCTATACACACTTTATGATCAATTCTTAGTATTTGTCAATGCGTGAATCCTGAACATAGCTAGCGCTAGCTTGTGCTACGTGTGCAACAAAATGCTATCTCAGGGGTTAGAAACTTTCTCTCCACAGTGAACGAAAGTCATAAACACAACCCACTGATATTAACATCATTATGCTGCATCATTTTACCATCTTACCATTCCTATTCCATCCTGTGGAAGAGGTTCAGTGAAGTGTAATCAGTCGCTTACTACAAAATGGTGGCCTGTGAAGTATGATGTGTCCTTCTTGTTTCTTGGCTAATCTAACAAAACGAGTCATAATTTTTGATTTTCAACTCCTGTTCCAAAAGCACAAAACTTCTTGTTGCTTTTTTTTTGTGTGTATGTGTGCGTTTGCGTGCGTGTGTGTGTGTAAAGTGATAATCAACGTTGGCGAAAATTCTGTTTATTTTAATGTAGAGGTCAAAGTTCTTACAAATGCTCTCAAGCTGGATCTATATTTTGTCGTTATTCTTTCATTTAGGAGGAGAAAATCTTGTTTGAGTAAATTCTCTTGTGTTTGTTTCAGCTTTTATAAACAGATCAAGATCCAGTAGCCAGCTCATAATGAGCATTATGAACTGACGTTGCTCATTATCCGACATAATGCAACACCAGCTCATAATTAGTCGTATTTCAAGATCACGCCCTGATCTTTTAATACTTGTATTAAAAGTGCCAACAATTGTCATTAAAATGTTTGTAACACTCTGCTGCAGGACAAAGTGCAACCACAATATCAAATAAAAGCTACATTGACAAACTGCTGTCTTCATTCAAACTGCAGCATGAATAGTCTTTATTCATGGAGTGAAAACATGACGACTTGAATATGAACCTTCTTGTTTGGACAGGATGAGCGTCCCCACTATTCATCCCCAATCCCTGCAGACATACCATGTACATGAAACCACACACACAATCTTTGTTCAATAGGTGGAGGCTCCCTCTTTTTTTATGCATGGTGTGGGCGGAGTGACTTTTACAGGAAGACTTGATCCCACATGCTTTGAATTCCCTGCACACTTGTTTCCAGCTGTGCCGGCGCAGAGGCCCTCTTGCCTCCAGCTTCTTTCCAGGATGCTGCTGCTGCTGCTGTGGTTTTGTGTCTGTATCAGTCCTCCGGTTCAGGTCCAGGGAGCTCTGGTTCTTTCCCGAAGAGATGACCTGAGACAGGTATTTACTCTGAACAACATATGAAGCAATTGGTATTTGTTTTATTCACTTTTCTGCAAAGGAGCTTTAAAGAATCCTCCCTTTCAAAGCAAACCAAACAATTCACTTTAACTTAATTATTAACTTGCAGTCGCTTTCTTTTCTTGCCAGAGCTGTAAAATATTGATTACGGAGTGTAACGAAATGCATGAAATTCCTTTAGGAGAATGGAAAATCTTTGCAGGAACAAGTGGCATGCAACCCTATCAATGTTTGTTTTTCATGATCTGTTTCTGGAAGAAGTTCCCCAGCAGTGCCAAATATGCACACTAGCATGGTGAAAGTTTGCTGTAGTTCATCAACAACATGATAGACAGAGCATTTAAGAAGAAAAAATAAGTTTTTTTAGCACCCAAAAAATGGCAGTCTACACGTACAGTGGGCATGTAATTGATGTTGATTGTGTTTGAAACCTTGTACTTCCCTGCACCCCAGCCTGATTTTACTAACATTGATTACATGTTATGTGTTTAAACAGGCCTTTTCCCATCTGAGTCCTTGTTTACTCTTTTGGATGTTCTCTCCTCAAGCACCCCTTCTAAAATCCCTCTCTTTCTTTTAATTTCCTCAGTGCCCAGAATCTGAGTCACCATCTCAGATTTGGAAGAAAAAAACGTCTATGATCATAGCCAGTCTATAACATGGACTGTCCTTTCGTGCCAGTTTGACTTCTGCAAACAGCATTCTTGTGCGTCTTTCACACTAAGCTCTTTGTCTGATCCTGGAACCAAACATAGGCTCGTAGACATGCACATGTGCCGAATCCTCTGTACGCTGGAATCGCTCACTGCACAAGAAACATAAAATCAGGAAACGTGTCATTGCGTGTCAGCAGGTGCCGACTACTCATCGACAAAACAATAGAAAACTTGTTAAAAGATTAACAAACTAAGTTGAGTATTCTATCTGGTCCACTTCTCACAGTCTGCTCCTTTCTCTCTGCTACAGCTGGTTCGGCACAATGGAGCTTGATATGAATCCTCAGGCTAGTTAGCACTACCACTCGCTAAGCATTAAGCTGTTTCTCCCCCATTAGCACATTTAGCTACGCATACGTAAGCTTGATTTAGAGCGCTAAGTCCTTCCTTCTGCCTCTGATTGGTTGTCGGAATAATATCCCGTTCCAATGATTTGATTTCTGGACAGCAGAAAAGACATTCCACAGCAACATGTCTGTCCTGTATGAAATCGTCTGCTGTTGGAAAGCACTGCTAATCCACCTTATTTGCTTTTGCAGATCCTCTTTAAATCTCTGCTTGGATGGTTAGAAAGCTGGGCAGAGAGACGTTGGAGTAGGGGGTAATTTGACTCATCACAAAAAGAATTTGCACAATCGTTTAAGGTTTGATCTGGTATCAGATCTGGATATCCCAATCACTTTCAGTTATGGATTCCTTTGTAGAGTCTGAAAACTTGCTGTGCCACCTGCTGTAAATATCTGGGAAATGTTCATGTTTAATGCCAAACAGTGACAAATTTCTGGTTCACAATGTTTTTCATTTGCTTCAGGATACCAGAGAAGTTACAGGATCCAGTTCAATAACGGTAATCATCTACATGAGCTATAATTACATGCATATATAAGCAACCACAACATCTCTTTTCAATTTCTCTCCCACAGAAAAGTACAAACAGGAAAAATGTAATACACACAGATTATTATTTCTATTGACATTTATGTTTGGAAGAACTGAAAGACATAAGTAGGCTATGATGACCAGCAGGTCTCACAGGAATCACACTGTTTGCTAATTATAAAATACAGAACTGATTCGTGCCTCCAGATGCAAACTGCTGTGCTTGTTCTGTCTTTTCCCTCGAGAAGTTTCCTTCTTTGACTTGTTTGGTGAACGACACAAACAAGCAGAAAAACTGGAGATGTTTCCATAGCGCTGTGTTTACACCGGTGACTTAGTTTTGTTTACAGACAATTTATTTTCACATGATTTTGGTCAAGAGCTCAGAGGTAAGAACACAATAGGTCGACCCTCATCTTGGCCACCAGCCTCTTCTGCTGCTATGTTCTCCCACATCTGTTTATAGAGTCTCAAAACATTTAAAGCGTGCAAAGAGCTGCCACGAGAAAAAGAAAACCATTCACATGCTCTGTAAAATTATAGGAGCAGAACAACAACAAAAAAGTAAATTTTTGGTGATGTCTTAAAATGAAAAACAACCACAGAAGAACAACAGCATGGCACATTAAATTAAATTGTCTTCACCAGATATCAAGATGATTGAGAGTCCACCATTCTTTATAGGGTAAATTTTTTGTTAGAGGAAAACAACAGAAATTACAAAAATAACCACTAACTAATAACCACTTTACCTTTCGTGTTCTCGAAAAGGTGGAAGTGCACAGTGTAAGAGTTGCCTGCATGGTGACGTCCCGCTTCGCCCGCACCGTCGTGACCTCCAAGGCTCTGAACGCAGCAAACGCCTCCCAAGAAGTTGGCTTTGAAATGGATCTGCCAAAGACCGCCTTCATCACCAGCTTCAGCATGTCAGCCAAAGCTTCGGCTCCGTACGGCAAGCCGTTGAAAAGGTCCCAACTGGAACTTTTGACAAATCTCATCGTGTCTCTCACAGGGAGATTGACGGTCATGTCTACGCTGGAGAGGTGAAGGAGAAGGAGAAAGCCAAGAAACAATATGAAAAGGCTGTCTCCAAAGGGCAATCGGCTGGACTTGTCAAGTGCGCGGCACTGGGGAAAATAAAAAGATGGCCAGAATGTAGATGTTTGAACATTCATTCGTTAAAATCATCTATTTCCGCTGCAACAGGGTCTCTGGGAGAAAGATGGAGCAGTTTTCCATGTCCGTCAACATTGCTGCGGAGAGCAGCGTGACTTTTGTTCTGATCTATGAGGAACTGCTTCAACGGACACTGGGCCAATACGAGATTGTGACCCGAGTTAAAGTGCAACAACCCGTGCAGGAGTTTCAGGTTAAAACCTCTTCTCTTTTAACCAAAGAAGTCTCTGGAGAGCCAAGGCATTGTCAGGTTTTAGTGGTATTCCTCAGTTAAGCATGTGAGCTTTTGATTTTGCGTGACAGATTACCGCGGACATCTACGAGCCACAGGGCATTGCTTTTGTTGAAGCTACTGCAACTTTCCTCACCAATGAGCTGCTGCCCCTCATTGAGAAAACCACCACAGACACAAAGGTGACAGGTTAAAACGTGGCCCTGACCTTTAGATCAACACCAAATTGTTGTTTCCGAGTGACGTGATTTTCTCTTTCTCTCAGGCACACATCTCTTTCTCGCCAACAGCTGAGCAGCAGAGGTGTTCCCAATGTCCACAAGGCTTGATCAATGGAGATTTCATCATCAGATACGACGTGAAAAGAGAAAAAGGCTTTGGGGACATTCAGGTTAGTCAGCATAACTTTTTTGTTGTCTCAGAACGTAAGGTCTAGACCAGGGGTGCCCAAAGTCGGTCCTCGAGGGCCGGCATCCTGCATGTTTTAGTTCTCTCCCTGGTAGTACCAACAACCTTTTCAGCATGTCGGTGTTCTTGTTAGGCCTT
>CAEFZX010004588.1:0-11471 GCA_903066825.1 Alfaro cultratus | reverse complement strand
CTGTTCTTGACATCACTTGTTAAAATGTAATTCTGTATACTCTGCGACACCTCCAGGTGCAGCAACCATCTTCTGATGTTATCTATTTCTCTCCTTTTGCACTATTTCTTTATCTTTTTATGTACATATGTATATTGTATATTGTATATTTTGCACCTCAACTCGAATAAAGCACGATCTCAATTCTCGTTGTAATCTGTGGATGACAATGACAAATAAATCTTATCTTATCTATATTTCACTTTTGAGAGATGGTATGGACCTGGTGTCTCTGCATTTTAGGGCGACACATCAATGAAGAACCTCATTAAGAGGTTAGCAGCCAAAAAATGTTAGACCCTTGTAAAAATGGTTAAAAAACTTCCTAACATTAAAACCATCATCTGTGGCTCACATGATGATGATCCCTGATTCTGTTTTCTGAATCAGGGATACAGAACATTGTTTGGATCTATAGACTGACTGACGTGAACTGAACTACCTGTATCTGTGACTCCATCAGATCATAGAGAAGCTCAAATGGTAATCCAATCCATCACACAGGACAAATCAGTACCTGAGAATAAACACAAAAATTCAAAACACAAATGAGCTGCAAACTCTTGAGTTTGTTGATGGTTTCGGTCACCAGTTGGCAGTTCAGCTACTGAGGTTTTCACATACTTCTTTCTTCCTAACATTATTTCTCATATTTTCATTTACAACTTCACTTTTAATGCTTTCCTCGTCAGTTTAACAGTACAATATGAACTGAAGGTTCTGATCAATGACATTGAGTTGTTTAATGCAGTCTACTTTAGCTATTATTGAGCAGAAACCTGTGAAAACAGAGTGTCATCCAATGAGTTCACAGCTTCAGCAGATGAACTTTTATATTTATGATCCATTGTTTCTAAGAATAATGAAGGAAATACGGCCATCACCTTACTTTTAAATATGGTTATGATGTCTTTAATGAACAGTTCAATCAGCTCACGTTTTATTGGAGTCAAGAACTGATTAAAAATAAACAAACTTGTAGTGTTTTGAAATAGCCCTCAATTTGAAATGTAGAATGAATCACTTAAAGACTCTTTATTTCTGACATCTAAATTAAAAAAATAAGTAAATGAGAGCAGATTTGTGGAAATTCAAGCAAATTAAAATAGCAAAAAGAACTGGAATGGATTAACGAGGTTAAGGAGTCAACAAAAGCCGGGTTCAAAATGTCACAAAAAAACAATAAATCTGCTGATTGGAGAACGACATCTTAACTTCTATATTATCTAAACTTTATTTTATTAGAAAAAAAATAATTGAACAAGAACGATTTGAAAAAGTTTATAAATTCACTTTTAATCGATATAAAATCAACTAGTTCCTTTCCAGGTACAGTAAAAAAACAAAGTTTGAAAAGAAGGCCCAACGGATTCTGGGTAATAAGAGTGAAAGGACATTCAATGTGGATTTCTGTAAATCTCACAGATCTGTGTTTCTGGGGAGTACTAACACAAACTGAACCAGTTGCCTCTCAGATGTTAACTCCTTCAACGTAACCTCAGTTTAGTGGCGACCTGCTCCGCCAAACCAGCAGCTGTCGACAGAACGAGGTGAACACACAAAGACTTAAAAGGGGAAAACAAAGAGTGTTTTCAGAGCTCATCTAATGCACCATATCACATTAACCATCATCACTGTCCAGACCAGACAGCAGTCATCCATCTATTCTCCAGGAGCCAGAATACATCCAGCTCAACAGAAAGAAGGAATCTCTGGGTGTGAATGTTCCTGACCTCTGCTCCTCACGCCGTTCTGTTTCTTTCTTCACATAATTTGTAGCTGGAGCTAATCTGGAAAACTCCACACAGCAAACTCTGCAGTAACACATGTAAGTTTTCCAATTCTAAAGCATGCCAGTGTTTGACATGCTTCATACGTTCTACTGGTTCCCATACATATCTTTACGCTCAGCTTCTGGAACCAATAGAGCAATAATTCTTATCAGCTGGGCTATGGAATAATTATTTTCTAAACATCATCAGATACAAACCAGCTAGAAAGTGAGCATCTCCTTTCAATCCTCAGAAACTGGAATTCAGCCGTTAACATGTTGAACTTTCAGTAACCAGCAACTGGAGAACAACATTTCAAAACTTTTAAAGGGACAGTATTATGTGTTTCCAGGCACATAGTGCCATTTTATAGCACAATTAAGTAACTATGCTACTTTCAGTTGTTACAAAAAATTTATAAATATATCAAAAATGACTTAAAAGAAAATTGACTTCCTAATTTAATGCCTTGCAATTGGGCCTCTATCTCTTTAAAAACTCCTGCTCTTTCTGAAGCTCCTCCTTCAGGAAGTCATCCCAGCATCACTTCTCTTTAACGTCTTTACCAACATTACAATGTGAAGTAGCTTCTCTAATGAGCTCAGCAGTTCCACCAGGTGTTTGCTAATTGCTGCTGGCTAGTCTGAAGGAGCTGGCCTCCAGACTAGGGGGAGGATGTAGTAGAAGCTTGGAAACTGCATCTCCAAGGAGGAGCTTGTTTCTCATCCCCCCAGGCATTTTTCACAGCTAAATGGTTGCCATGGAGACTAAATAAATTCTCAAACATGCATGAAAGAATCAAGGCAACACTCCAGGTATGTTTTTTAGTTTTATGATGTAGGTAATAACATCATAACATGATGCAAAGTTAAAAAAGTGGATTTAACATAATACTGTCCCTTTAAGAAAAAAGTATGTTTTCAATTTGTCTTAAACATGAAAACACAGAATTTATTTAGAAGCATCCAATTTAATACACTTCTGTATTGGTTACACATACAACTGCAGATGGCAAGAGACCGAAGATCATTTAATTTATTCTCAGTTTAATATTCCGGTGTTCATCTATGTGTGAATTTTCTTAGTGGAACCCGACTCATAAATAACTTAATTATTTGTGGATGACTTTTCTATTTGTATATTTTTTTATAGTACATATCGAAAATATGCCAAAGAAAATGCAGCTTGGGAAGTTGAGGTACCCAGACATAATGCAACTTGACATTGGTGGCTGGCGTTTTTAAAGTAGCTAATCTAGGAGAGCCTTTGGCTGATTGGCTAAACTCCCAAGAGTAACGCTAAGGAAGACGGTGGATGTTCAGCTTCTGCAGTACTGTCAAGTAAGTTTCTACTAAACCACACACGCCATATAGCGGATGCTAATGCTAAAGCGCTAAGGAGCTAATTTTTGATTCAAATTATAGCTGCCCTTGAAAGGCTACAATTTTCAATTTCAATTTTGAGCACCAATTTCATTTTGACATAATTATGTACATATTCTATAATGCCATTAAATATTGTATTTATGTTTCTGTCATGTTCTGTACTGTCTGTGTTTTATTTTGTCCCTGAATGTTTCTTAAATAAAGTTATTGGGGGAAAAGAGAGAGAATGTGATGGAAGGAAACAGAACTGCTATGGTAAGAGTCTTCACCCACTTCAAAATAAGAGTGTAAATATAAACAATCAATAACAAAAACTTCAAAACAGAACTTTACTTAGAAGAAAGACCAAACAGACAAATAAATTAGTGCTTTAGAGTTTATCCAGAAAAAATAACTTAGGGGTAGATAAGTGTGCTAAATGTTCTCTAAGTTATCAAAAGAGCTAAGCAAAACAACAACAACAACAACAACAAAATAGCTCACGAATTAGTGGATTAGTGGACATGTGCCCATGACTGCTGATTTCTTTTTAATTATTCTGGTATTAAGCCAATAATTTCATAATGATGGTTTATTTCAAACAGTAACACTTCATCCCCAAGAGTCTTTGACATTTCAGACAAAAAGACTCCTTGTCAAGTGAAACTTGTCACACTATATGTCAATTAAGACACAAAAATCAATCTTTTTTGATGATTCTTCAAAAAATAATTTAGCTTTGTCTGTCAGTTATAGTCTTAGTCCTTTGTACGCCAAAAGGTGCAGAAACTAAGAATACATTTACTGCTTTATACACACATCTTCTGTGTGAGATCCCAGGCTCCTTTGTGTCTGCTTGTAGTAAAAGCTGCAGGTGGTTCTTGTTATCGCCTTGACAGTTTGATTTAGAGGATTTCAACAGGCACACATCCTTTGACCGCGTCGCTCTCTTTTTCTCTCTCTTTCTCTCTCTCTCTCTCTCTCACACACACAAATGGTCCACAGTGGGCACACAGACCTGTAAACCTGCCAGTCCTTTAACCACACAGATTATGCAAACAGTAACTGCAGTGCGCTGCCAATCTATTTCGCTGTTTGTCTTCTTACACACACACATGGTCCTTTGGTTTCCTTGGGAACAGTCCATTAGCCCATTTAGCCATGTGTCCTATTAGCATCAACCTCCCATCTGTCTACCCGTCCTCAAAGGAGCAGCACTGTGTGTGTGTTTGTGTGTCCATGCTGAATGTTTGGTATATGTGTGAGTTTCTGATCACTGCCCTCCCTTTATTTTTACAAACTAATCAAATATCAGATTACTTTCCATCAATTCCCACCTGGACCAGAGACACTGCACACAATCATTATCCCTGACCTCTCTGGTTGGCTGCCTGCCACCTGTCCTATCCACCAATTAAACTCCACAGCTGATGAGCCAGCTGACTGCCACTTCCTGCCCTGCGACCAATTAGATTCGATGGAGGAGGCGACCCCGGCGAAGGTAGGCTGAATGAGCCTGTTGACCTTTAAGGTCAAGGAAAGCAAAACTAATTGCTTGTTAATGGGGTAACAATCCCACAGGCAAACCTTCCTTAATGGGATCATTCCATCTTTCACAACAGGATCATTTCAGGAGATGTTTCATCTTTCTGGACCTAATTCACTGTCCAATCTGATTTATTCAAACCCCAACAAACACACAGTCATTACTCTGAAGAGAAGTAAAAATGTTAAAGCTAAAGGACTGATGGAAATGATGCAATAGTTCATGACTCATTTGCTTCTACGGTTTTCAGTGGCACATCAAGACCTTCTCTAAGTTTCCCACTGAAATAACAGAGATGCCAGACATAGCAAACATTACACATTTACACATTTTTCCCCCCCATGGACTAAAGCTAAGGCGTAGTCCAAACATAGCCAAATACCTAGGAAAACAAATATCTTTTTTTTGTGTGTCGTGGTCTTTCATCCACACGAGAACTCAACATAACGCCCAGTGAAGATTAGAAATAATAAATAGTCTTTCTTTTAGTTGTACTGTTTCATATCACTAAGCGAAATTGTTTATAAAAATTCTAACCAAAGAGGAGATTTGAGAAAACTCCATATTTGTGCTTGTGTGTGGACATGGGAAAACGGAGATTTAGGGTCCAATGCATTACAGTCTGTGACAAATAATGCACCAATTTATACAAATAATAACTTTGATATGATTCCCAATCAACATCATCTTGTGTTTTAATATCTTCATATTTTAATACGCTATTTCAAAGCAGCTGAATTCAACTTATTGAGGAATATTAGACATGTCTTCTTTATGAAGCTCAGTTGATTTCAATAAACGTATCACTTTTTGAAAAAACAGTAATCAATATTTCAGCTTATCACTTGTCAATATTTTTTAAAGTAGTTGAATTTATGTCCAGTTAATGATTCTGGATATAAATTTAGTTTTATCCTAAAGATAAAACTTTTTCTTTAGGATAAAGTTTTTATCTTTATCCTAAAGATAAAATCTTTAGGACAGAAACACAAACTAGATTTGTAAAACCACCTTTGCGTGTCCATTTTACGAAATTTGTAGTTAAAATTGAAGATGTCAGCACTATTCAACACAACAAGGTCTCATCTCATTCAAAATGGCCTCAGGTTGCCAGAACACACAACTCATCAACTGAGTGTGTGTGTGTGTGTGTAGGGGGGTGCGCATGTATGTGTGTGTCCAAACTGTCACTTTATTTGTTCATGTAGAACGAGTCAGCAAGTTTCCCTGGCCTGGCTGTGAGCCTCATTCTCAGATCCTATAACAAGGAGCCGGTCAATCAATTTCTAATCAATAGCTATTTGGAAAGGTGTGCATGCATGTGTGTGTGTGTGTGTGTGTGTGTCAGGCTGACTAATTCAGACATAGAGACATGCAGTGCCCAGGGTCCCAGGCTGCGTTCAGTGCCAGAGGAGGAAATGAGCAGCAGCAGTGTGTAGCGCTGAGCTCTGCCGTCCAGAGGGGAACGCTGGCCAACGCTGAGGAGTCGATAACGTCGGTCTGAGAAAATATTCAGAAAGAGGATGAAGAGGCCCAGAGCATGAACACACTAAGAGCTGAAGGAGGAGAAGGCCGGGCTTTGGCCAATAAACAAGCCAGCACAGCACTACTGCAGATTGCTGTAGAGCTTAAGTATACAGAATAGACACATTAGAGAGTCCATTCCCTTGGAGCAACACAAGGAGAGCTGATCCTGCATCTGTGAGGAAAGGCTGGACAGACGATGTGGAAACTTACAGAAAACAGGATGTGTTTGTGATAAACTGACCCCATTTATTTATTCTCATTAGTTATAATATTATGTTTCTGTATTTGTCTACACTTTTAGAATTCTAAAACACTATTTCTATGTATTGAAATGATAAAAAAAGGTTTATTTTTTAATGTCAAAACATTTTGGCCAATAATATAAATAAGATATTCATTAAATGTAATGGGAAGCTGTTTAAGGGAATTTATTTTGCCTTTTCCTTTTAGTTTATTTGGTTGTAATTACAAACTACTGAATGTGTGTCTGATACACATTCTGTATCTATCATTTATCATGTTTGAAATGTTTGTAAACCATTAAGAAAAAAAATAAATAAATCTTTGTCCACACAGCAGGATGCAGTTCAGCCAGGTCCATCAGTGGCGCTATGAAACTGCCACAAAACGACACAAAAACACCTAAACTTTTCTGCTTTGGGTAGCTAAGATGACCAATATTATTTATTTTTTCTAAATGGCAGAAAAGTGAGAGAGAGGTCAGATGTTTATGGAAAAACCTGTGGCTGTGTCAGGTTTGTATGAAGTAATTCACATAAATTAAGTTAATTAGAGCCACAGCTGTGGATGTATTAAATGTTTAATGTTACATCCTTCCTCATGTAACAATATGGAAAATTCTCAGAAGAATTCCCTCATGAAAACACTGGACCTCCAAAAGTCCTTTTGGTCATTTTCCAAACGTTTTGACCCAAGTTCCACAGTTTAAATAACAATTTTACCACATATGTAATAAATGTATGCAAACCTCTGAGTTACAAGATAATATTGAAAGTATTACTTTTCATCTTGTTTATTTACAAACACCTTATTTTACTGCTCAAAAGGCCATCCTAGGGGCTAGCATAGCATATTAGCCATGTCAATAAGTTCTATTGGATATAACATGTTAATTATTTAATATACTTCCTTCTAGCAAATAAAAAAAAACATAAAAAGCAATAAAATAAACAAAACACATTTAAATTATATTGAAAAAAGAGAATCTAGATATGTCTTTTAGTGGACTTCAGTCTATTTTTATGTGTCTATATCCACATCAATTAGCTTTATGTATTTCCCTTATGCTCAGCTCAGCAAACTCTTTTCTATTGTGTGGGTGTGCGTGTTTGTTTGTAATACCTTGTGGGAACCAAAGAATGGGAAACACTGCTTTTGGGCCAGGGGGTAGATTTAGGACTACAGTTGCAACCGTAGTCCTAAATCTAACCCCTGACCCAATTGGGTGAATTGAGTTTTGGTTAGTGCCAGGGTTAGGATAAGGGTAAGGTTTAGGCTGTAGAAATGAATGGATGTCAATGGAAAGTCCCCACAAAGGAAGCCAAGTAAACATGTGTGTGTGTGTGTGTGTGTGTACAGCCATGACTGGAGTGTAATTTGTTATTATTTGCTGCCCTGCAGCTTTGAGTAGTGGCTAATTATCTGCTTATATCCATGTCTTTTGTGCCTCAGGAGTGTAACAATCGGCAAAACCCATCAATTCGCTTGGCATGCTGAAACAATGGACGATGAATTAATCCGTGATGGAATAGATTCCCAACCTGCCTGGTACAGTTAAGCTCTAAAACAGGATTTCTATGATTTATTTCCGTGACTCAAACCCAGATTCGTCGTCGGAAATGTTCTGCAAGGTCTCGGCGTTTCTTAAGTCTGCTGTCCTTGAAAGGTTTCCATCTAGAAGAATAAAAGTGATTTCTAAAACTTTCTACAGCACAAACAGTGGGAAATAATTTTTATTTGGACCGCTTTGATCAACTTCTCTGCCTGAAAATTAAGGACCCATGTCCACATTGTAAATATTCATGGTTTCACCATTAAAGTGTCCAACGAAATAAAACTCTTTTGGATCTATGACAACATTATCTTTACAACACAAATTCAGTTTAACCACCGTTTTATAATAAACTTTTTCCCTGGCCATTAACCGTGTTTAACAATGCTTTCACAGCGTAAGCAGCAAACCCCGGCCCTCCGTATCAAAGCACGAGTTTGTCAAGAGTCTTAAACATAAAGAGGTCATCAGTGAAATCAAGGAGGGGAGAAATATGCTGAATGTCAACTGGAACCACAATAGCTTTTGGCATGAGAGCAGTGACGTGATCTGTTTCATTGTGTTTATGATGAAATCATATCTTCATATTTCATAAAAGATTTCCCCCAGAAAACTTGCTAAGCTAAGAGTGCTAAGGCATTTCATCAGTGGCTCACAAAAGGCAATATTTATTGTATTAAGTTTTCTTAACTTTTCCTGAATCCTAACATTTTGCTTAGTAACATATGTGTTTGGTGCAGTATTATGAGTTGCTGGTTGTGATTGGTTGTCATTTTTCCAGTGAATGAAATATTTGCAAGGAATACTCTAATTGGATGAAGAAAGACTTGTCTGATTGGCCAGTGATGTGGCTCATTTAGTTGCAAATATAGACATAAAGCTTAGAACGTGTCAGAACATGCATTGAATGAGTGTGTGTGAGAGAGATTTAAACACACAACCCATGCTATTCTTTTTGTTTCTAGCAAGGGGAAATTTTTAAACAATATGCACCAGAACACAGAATAGTGCACAATATTTTATTAAACAATTTCCTTAAAACATTTCTCTTTTGAAAAACATGGCTTCAGGTCTACTATTCAGTTCCTGGAAAGAAAAGGGATCATGTGAAGTAAGGACAATTTCAATTATTCCAGAATAATAAATAAAACATGCAATACAAAGGAAAGCAAACTGGTAAATCAAAACAAAAGAAGGCAAACACATTAGTAATTTTGATAAAATGCAAACTGTAAAAGAAAACACAAACACATCAAGCGATGGAACAAATAGTTGTTGTCCAGTTTCAAATGCCTTTCAACAGGGCCAGAGGAGTCATGCCCCGCCCACTCAGCCTGCCCAAGCAGCAACAGGTTTAGTTGAGAGCGGCCCAAACAAACACGGGCAAGACAAGACAGCAGAGCGTCCAAAGCGCTGCAGCTCCAGAACAATGATGTGCCCAGGATTTGAAACACAGCCTACCCAGGGAGGGAGCGGATGTGAGGACTAGATGGAAGCCGCACGCTGCAACAACCTCCAGCTGCAGCCGCAATGCCAGCAGAGAAACGGATCGCAGATGAGTCGATCAAGCACACAAGCCACTCGGGCAGCCGACATGTAGCATTTTAACTATAAAGCCATCTATACCCACCCACCAATCAGCGATGCGCTTCTAGCTGCACCTGGTGCACAGAGTGGGGAGGGTGGAACACCATCCCACCACATTCTTTCACAAAGATTTATATGCTCACATCTTCCTCACTGTGCGCTCAGGTTGGTGGGACACACACAGCACCCTACGCAGTAGGTTGCTCTTACAACTTCAGCATCATGTGTGTGAGCGTGCTCGTATGTGTGTGTGTTTATTTGTAATACCTTGTTGGGACCATTTTCCTGACACATACTACATTGTGGGGACCCACTGCTCCTTGTGGGGACCGAAGCCATAACCACGCAAATGTGTGTGTGTGTGTGTGTAGATTTGCAACCAGAATCTTTAATTTTAATTTTGCTGTCTTTTAATAAAGGTCCAATCAGTTACTGGGTATGCAAATAAGCTTGTGGCTAAAAAAATCTAAGTAGAAAATAATAGTTTCTATGTTTTTAACATGAAACAATGTTTAATTTGTAGTCCCTGCTGAAATAAATTTGAATTGAACAGGTCAGCAGGTGACAGACATCCTATGCGTTCCTGAACAGAACATAAGTTCGACATTGTGCTTTCAAATGTCTAACCAAAGATATTCTTTAGCCCATTTTTGCTATAACGGTTACTGGTGTATATAAAAAAAAAAAACACTTAAAATGAATAAACAAAATGCTTAGCCTGGCAGGTTGAAAGTAAAGACTGTTGGGCTAAACACACTGCAGGAAATCCTGTTCATAGAAAGGAGAAGAATGTCTGATCAGTGTAATATCAGTTTTGTAAGTGTAACCCAGGCTTTCCCGCTTTAAACCTGCAGCTGGTAGAAGACACCCTGGACTCTGCGTTGTGTTTTTGTGTGAAGGTGGATGTGTTCCGTGCAGAAAGGGGAACTCAGACACACGGCTCTTCGGAGACCTTGGCGCGTTGATTTCGTCCACCTTACAGGCAGTAAACACACTGCCAGCATTCAAACGTTTTTACAAAATAATCAAACATCACCAGTACATGTTTGATGTACTTAACAAGCAAACTGAACAAATAGAACTAGCTCGGTATATTAATAAAAATGTATATTTTGCATCAGGCTAGCAGAGCTGCTGCTTACCTTACAGGCAGTAAACACACTGTAAGGAATACAGCGGTTCACGCACAAAAATCCCCTGCACTACGGTGTCCCCGGCAGGACAAACATGTCAGAATTGCGGTAGTGCCAGCAATTACAAAAAGCAACAGCACCCTCTCTTGGAACATTTATGCACTGCTTTACATCCACCCCTTCTTTATTTGATGGTGTATCGGCCACAAAACTAAACAGAACATTAAAAAATCAACTGAAAAAAAAATCCTTCACAGTCTTAACATCAACAATAAAATGTTTTGCTCAGATTTATCTTGTACGATATGCATGTTTGTGTGTCGTTGAGTGTTTTATGTGTGTCTGTGAGCTCTCTTTGACTTTTCCCTCTGCCACAGCTTCCATCCTCTTTCTATCTTCTGCTGCTCCTCTTCTGTTTTTGTGACCTGCGCTTCATACGACAGCTTTTTGGGAGGATGTCTGGTCCTGGGTGGGTTTTTTCTTGGAATCCCACTGCTCTGCAGTGAATCTGGACTGCCATGGGGTGTATTTTCTCCTGCTTTATCCCCTTCCTCTAGGCTGGCTTGTTTGTCTTTTTCGTTCATTTCTCCAAGCTGCAGAGAGGGACCAGTTTCCTCCATGCTGACTGCATCTGCATTCTGTTGAAGGTCCACCTCTAATCTTGTCTCATTCAGATCTAAATCTGATTCCTCCTCCTCAGCTGTAGGTTTG